>CAUJNA010000424.1:0-40000 GCA_963377175.1 Effrenium voratum | reverse complement strand
GCTCGTGTGCCCTACCGTACATGCCACTTGCTTGCTGGATGTGTGTGTGTGTGGGTTAACCGTTGACAAAGAAAGCTATAGGACAGCGGCCTCCCCAACAAACGTGGACAATGCCTTGCCCGGTCTGAGCAGCGGGCCGAGCACTTGCAAGCCGCACACCTGCAACATTCGGACGAGCATCACCCCCTTCCCTCTTGATTGTTCATGGCCCAAAGGATGCCCCAAACCGGAAAACTAGGCTCAACATCAACGCTGAGTGCCCTCAAAGCATTTCAAGCAACGAGGCATCCCTTGGCCGTGGCACATTCGGTGCTTTGGTGCCTTGAGACGCAGCACAAATTGTGCCGAGAAAGGCCTGCACCCCATAGATGCTTTCAATGCGCCTCCTCGTCGCCAACTCGCAACACATAGTGCCCTCTCTGCCAGCCATCTGCCGGCACCTGGAACAACGATTGGCGCTGTCCCGTGGCCTCTAGCAACTGGCTTCTTGCCTCCTCCGCCTCCCGGAAGACCAAACTGTGGAAGAGGTTGTGGCCTCGGAGAAGTGGGCGGGGAAACAGAGCAGAAACACCCAATAGTTCACCAAGGCTAGCCAAATTGGGAAGCACCGAACGATCAACTTGGCGCGCATCCTCCTGAAACAGCACTATAAGAATTCCTACCTGCCGGGTGATCGTCGCAGCCCCCTGCAGGAAAGCTGTCGGGGCGCCGACGCTTCTCAAAAGCCTCCTGAAATGGCTCGACCCTCACCTTTTTGCGCGGCAAACGTCTATGGTTGTATCCTATTTAAGGGCATTTGGGGCACTCAAGGGCATTGAGGGCATTTGGGCCAGCAAAGCCACGGGGGTCGCCGCACACTCCTCAGTTCTGAGCCTCAGTTTTTGGGACTTCACCTTGTTTCAGGTTTCTTGCTTCTGTAACTCTCGCACGGCTGGCCACGCATTGAAGGTGCCTTGGTGCTTCACCGAGCCCTTGGTCTTGGGGTTTCATACTTGCCCTTGGACTAGGCCGCTATAGGGCCTTCTGTTGCTTGCCTTTTATTTGTTTCATGGCATGCGATTATATCTTGTTTCATGCGTAAACAGACACAGGACACAGTGCTTCAACTCGCCGCTTCGTCCACGTCCTTTCCCACGGTATTGTGTTAAGGTGGTACGTACGCGGAGGTTTGCCTTGTATTTGTTGCATGGCATGCGATTATATCTGGTTTCATGTGTAAACAGACACAGTGCTTCAACTCGCCGCTTCGCCCACGTCCTTTCCCATGGGATTGTGTTAAGGTGGTGCATATGCGGAGGAAATCTGCGATGGCCGAAGGTCGCTCTGCCTTTGCTTCCCCATTTGTCAGTGGACAACACGACAACTTCAAAGGGGAGACTGCTGTACCACCACCTGGTGCGATTGCTTCCTTTGCTGACTTTGCATTCTTGATGTTCCTTCTGGAGGCATTCTAATGTTTGTCCTCTTCAGAGACGGCTCGCTCCACTCCGGACGGGTGGGTTCGCGTTGCAGCGATTTCGGCGCCCAGTTCGTCATTCATCTCCGGACGCACGATATGTGGATCTTTGCCTGCTACAGCAGACCATGCCTCTACGCGCGTGGCAAATTATATTCCGCCTTCCTGGGATGCATCTCGGGCACCATTACCCAGGCCGCGCCAAGGCAGTTCCATTTTTCAGCTGTTCGGCCCAAGAACTCGATACACTGTTTTCGTTCTTACTGATTCGGCGGAGGCCCTGGTATGCAGTCACTATTGCTTCGCATTCGTTCGTTGGGTCCACTGGTCCTGGAAGAGTGCGCATTCACAACAACGGCTGTGAGGCATCTCATCACGCCCGCGTTTCATGAGGTGTGCTTCTGCCCGGGCATCCCCTCTGCGTTTCATGAGTTGGGTTTCGCTTTGGGTTTACAATCTACCCCTCCGCGGCTTCAGGTTCTAGACGCTTTGCAGACCGTGGCATCTGGAATGGACCCCTGCTCGTTCCTGCACCTCCCTTAAAGGACCTCTATGAGTTTGCGGTTGCCAAGGTGCCTGGCAAGGAGCGGCGCGAGGCCATGCCTTAGCCTTTCAGCTTTGCCGTGTTTCTGGAAGGAATAATTTAAGAGGGATTGGATCCGTCATTTCCGCTTGTGGTCCAGTGCCATTCTGCTTCGTGTTGGGATCCTGTGGAGTTTGCGCTCGTGGCACAGGCTATCGGACCAAGACTGCCAGCCCCCTGCTCTTGGACTACGGCACTTGCACGCAACTGAAACTTGCACGCATGGCCTTCTTGCCAGCCAGTTTCCCGCGCCTTGGAGTAAGAACAGCGATCAAAGGCAGCGCGAAGGCGTTTACAACTAGCGTTTACAATTTGTCCGTGGTCAACATGACCCTTTCAGATTGGTTTACAGGGAAACCAACAGGAAAACTACCGTTTTGGCGGTTCCCGATTTTGATGCATACCGACCCACCTTCCAACCAAAAGGCTGCCTACCTGCAAGTAGACACAACTTGAGGGCTTTGACTTCTTTGAGAAATGATTCAACCAGAGGCAACAAGTTGGGGCCCTTCTTTGCTCCAAACTGCCGACTGGGTCGCAGCGACGTGCTCAGTCCTCCAACTTCTTTACCTCACCTAGGCTGGCCCACGTTGGAAGCCGACTCAGTCAGACTTGAACAGGTCTTGCACGCAAACTCGTGTGACACTGGCTTGCGCAACAAGGGATGTTTAAGATGGCTTCAACTGGACGCACATCATGACCCTATCCAGTTGTTGAAACATGAGGTGCAAACGGCCACTAATTGATATAGGGATGTACTAAACATGTGAGAGTCTCCCCTAAAATGGCTGCTGCTTTTTTTAGTCCCCCCCCCAAAGACAACAAGAAAAGGATACCCTCAAAAAGATGGACCCAGGTACTACTAGGACTCCTTGAGAAAAGGCGGCTCCTTCAATTTTCTTTCTGTTCTCGCGAAACTGCTTGGAACTTTTTAAACGCAGGCCTGATGAGCAGACAGATCTGTGGCGTGGTCCCAGAAACGACAAGCTCACCTGAGTCACCTAACGAATGGGCCACTCAAACTCCATCTTGGCTCGGCCTGCCGCTAGCTGTATTCGCCAGCAAACCTTTGGAATGGCTTGGCTGGCTCCTCCTGGAAAACATCAGGAGAATCTCGGGGCTGTCACGTGCCTACGAAAAAGCTGCCACCATGGAGGGATCCTTCTAGCTTGGACACGTGGCAAGCCCTGAAGTTGCAGCCTAGCTGCATGGAAAAGTGTAAAACCGAGTTAAGAAATGTGTTCAGCGCCAGACCGCCAAACGTCTCAGGCCACGTTGGCTTGGCAAAACTCACATGGCGGCAATGGCCTCAGCCTTCTTGACGATGGCATCCGCCTGCAAAAAGTTTGGTCAAGTTGCCCAAGCACAAGGTGATTGACTCAGAAGAAACCAGCCGGAAATTATGCAAGAGTCTCCTGCACCTGGTTTCTATGATTGACTCTCAATCTGAAAATTCATAAGGCGAAGAACACGCTAAAACTGGCATGCTTGGGCGGAAGTCAGAGCATGATGCAAAAGGCAAGTTGAGATCTCTGAGACATGCCCTTGAAGGCACCTGCTTGATGGAGGCGATGTCCACCAGCTTGCCGTCCAAGGAGACCGCTCCCAAGCCCTGCGCCAACTTTGGATGCGTTTAAAGGATAGATGCTACCGATTTCACTGTGCCAACAACATCCTGTTGCCAAGTGCGCAAATGCCTCATGGATCCGTGCAGTGTCAACATTGCTGTGACTGTTCTGGAAACTCAAAGGGAAACCTGCTACACAAACAGCAAGAAACGAGCTCCGAGCCTAATATTTCTGGATTCCCAAAAAGGGACCATTGCGACCGAACAATCCCAGGCTGTATGAGGATCTACCTGGTCGGATGGGAGGTGTTTCGGCCTCGCGTTGCGCCGTCTCCATGGCTTCTAGCACGCCTGAGCTGAAGAGAAAGCAAGGGCAAGGCACACCTTCCCTGGGACACCGGTTCCGGGTTCCCATAACGTTTCCCTGGCACCTGTGGCAACCTCCGGGGCCTCTCTGCATCGCAAGTGGCGCGCAAAGGGGCACAAATTGAACGGCAAGTCACGCTTGGCTTGGGCGACCTCAGCCTCACCAGGGCTGAAGACTTCGTTGGCAATGGCCACCTGAGACGTTTGCGCAATGTGCTTGGCTGTTTCACCCACCGGATTCAGGCGGAAAGAGGACAGCCAGCATGAAAACTCTGGCCGCACCCGCAAGTCCCCTCGTTAAGGTCTGCCGGTTTCAACAGAGAATCTCACCTCAATGACTCAAATGCGAACCATACCGATGTTCAAAGGAGCATCAACAGCGGGTCAGTCAGCCACTCGGCCCACAGGCTCCTTCCCACCCTGCCTGGCTGGGGTGGATTGCCCACTTCCCTTCCATGCCCAGGGCTGCACCCCGGAAGCACTGCGCTTTGTAGCCATCAGGGTCTGCGATGTCACCGAAGGGACCTTCCGGCCGAGAGCTATCAAAAACAACTGAAATCACTGGGACAAAGAAATGGAAAACTCCAAAGTCAACCCAGTAGAGAGAGCAAGGCTATTGCTGCTCCTTTCATGGGTTGCGCTAGCCAGCGGCGCGGGGGCAACAAAGCCTCATCTCCCTCCAAGAACGCCATCAATACACAACAGGCCCTGAACAAGCTGCGACACCGCCAACTCTGAGATCCCAAGTGCCAAACCAAACAAGAAGAAACACAATGTCATGCCGTCATGCCCTCTCAAGGCACCATCCACGGGCCGGAGGCCATTCGCCCGCGCGGCCACCACAATGCGAGACATGGCGTAGTGCCAGGGGTCACCCCAGAAGAAGTCGCGGGGCTTGTCACCGTCCTTCAGAACCCCTGTTTGCCTATGCCAACCTAAAGATGCAGCAGGGATGTGCCTTGCGAAATGGCCCGGAAAACACAAGCAAGGCTGCCAGCACATGCTGGTCCTGGTCCGTGAGCACGCCGTAGTAGCGGTTGGGGCCGCCAATGTTTGTGGTTCTGCTCTTGGTGGAGGCAGCGTAATCCGCGACGCCGAAGTGAAGCGACTCGTTGCGCTTCGAGGCGCCAGCGATGGCATGGATGTTCATCATGCCTGTGGCCCAACAAATGTACACAAATGGCTGCCATCTTGCGTGTCTGAAACAGAATGCGTCCGCAGCTCCGCTGGCATCAATGACACTCTTGCCTTTGGGACAGGTGCAACGTCTGGGAGGGTCGCCTATGAGGACTCAAGCGCAAGAGAGCGCGAAGGGCAAGGGAGACCGATCTTGCCCCTGCCCAACGCCTCAAGAAAGTCCTTCTTTCAGGCCGAGCAGCCCATGGTCGCCTCGATGATAAGCCCGAAGCCGAGCTTCTTCTTGCGGCCGACCGCAGTCTCGACTTGGCTCACCAGGGCATCAGCCATGTAAACGTCCTCACGAGACCCAACAATCGCTCGCAACAGGCAAACAAGTCGTACTTGATCAAGCAACCACAAGACTTCCACTCCAATGATATGCTCTCCGGGCCTTGTCAGTGCCAACCATGGGCACGATAAACACGTCGCACCGCTCACCAGCCTCACAGTCACATAAGTGTAAAGGCAGAATTGATGGTTAAGCCACCAACCCCTGAAGTCTTGCATGCGGTTTCATAAGCGTGCTTCGCCTGTCCCTACAGGATGACATATCTACGCTTGCGCCTGCTCAATGATTTCGACCACATCCTTGTACATGTGATGGCTGTAGAGCCCGTTGATACGGACCTGAAGGACGCACAGTGCAGCAGTGCAGCCTGCACTGCCTGCACAGCCTGCCCGCACTCTCCGAGTATCCGGCTGCCACCGTCTTGTTGCCAAAGTCCACCTCCTCTGGACGCACGCCCACACGCCCCGCCCGCCCAAAGCCCAAATTGCCAAAGCAAACCCAAGTGCCGCAGCCACCCGACTCCCAAACCCCAACGCACACTCGCCCGAACCCCGCGCTCCTTCAGGGCGTGGATCACGTTCTTGCGGGCTGTCTCCTTCTCACCAGCCGCCACGGAGTCCTCCAAGTCCATGACCTACGGCGCTTGCGTGCACTTGAAGAGTGGCACAACGGCGCCACTTTCCACAAACGCCTTGCCAAGTGGCCACGACATCCGCCTTTGACTTGGCAGCCTTGGGGATGATCTTGGCTTGTGTCCCCGGCACGTAGAGCTCGCAGCCTGATCGGCTTCGATCAACCCTTTTGCTGAGCTTCTCAGATCACATCTGGGGCCGCCCGCGGTTCAGCCGCGGGGTGGCCTCGAGAGCCACGCGCAAAAAACATCCGCCCAGCAAGACGCCAGGCCCGCCAACAATTTTGAGGCCCGTCCCTCCCCGCATAAAAGCAGTTCTTTGTGGAGCATATCTACGGCTGCACTTTCACAAAGCAGTACCAGTGCCAATACGCAAAGGGAGTAGGTTTGGAGCCCCTGTTGACATGCCAGTAGGTGAAACCTGGATCTTCTGATATTTGAATATGTCCACCAAATGTCAGCGAGCTTTGGCAACTTTCGTCACAACTGCGTCAAGCGTAAAGATGCAAAAGGTCGCAATGCCCTTTGGGTGCTTGCAGAGTACTGATGTTTGACCGCGCGATCCTTTGTAACACAACTGATTCCGAAAAAATGGCCACTTGTTGCCGGGCCCCCCAAGGCGCCTCCTCGACCACGGTAAAGCTGTTGCGGAAGGCGCCCGTCACTGGAGCTGCAACGCGACCCTTGAGGCCTGGGCTGTGGCATAGCATCATAGATAGATGCTCATAGATGCATCATACATAAGACTTTGTTCCATCTTGGGGCAGTTGCTCTCAGGCTCACGTTTTGGGCCCCAAGCCGCTACGAAGGCCCTGGGCCACTCGGGAGAGCATTCTGGACAGCCTGCGAGAGTGGCTTAAACAGCAGGCGAGCAGCATAATTTCGAAGGAAGCATGGAGAGCCAAAGAAATGAATTATGAGCCCAGGTGCCCCATGAATCCGACAAATCCTGCTACAAAGGAAACAAATCGGCTTGCATCAGGCATGAATGCACGCCGACCTGGTCAGCCTGGCAAGGGTGGCACCAAGTATCTTTGGGCCCAAACTTCGGAATGGGCGGCGGGCTGACTCTAAGATTTCTGCCCACCATGGCAGGAGGCCCACCGCCTGCATGACTCAGCATGTATGCTCCGCGTTGCCACCACCAGGCTCAAACCAACGCGAAAGGCGAGCTTCCCGCATGCGCCAGCCTCCAGCTTGCCCCACTACCCCTGTACCTTGCCGGCCCCTCCCCCCCGCCGGAGGACGTTTTGTTTCCCGTCTGCCAGCCGAAGGCCAAGATCCAGAAACAGGCCGGAAGCCAGGGAGTCCCTCCCGAGCTTCTGCGAAGCCTTCCAGCACCCAATCGAAACTGAGCTCGCTGGCGAGATGGCAAAACTTGGGCAAGCCCTGAATTTCAGGAGCAGCAAGGCCTGCAAGGCCTCGCTGTTTGCGGGAAAAGTGTAAAACTGTAAAATGTCATTCCTCAAATGGTGAACGATTCAGAAAAATCGGAAGCTGCATTGGCCCCCTCACGACATGGCGGCGATGGCTTCGGCCTTCTTGACGATGGCGTCTGCCTATCATTTTAAGAAGATGAGCCACGCGCAAGACAACAGGATCACGGACTCGGACAGGTCCCTTCTGACAGGTCCCTCTTGCACCTGCTTGATGGAGGCAATGTCAACCAGCTTCCCGTCCAAGGAGACGGCTCCCAAGCCCTGGCGCTTGAGCCAACTAGGGACCTGCCTACTGCAGTTTGCACCCGTGCCTTGGAGGAGGGCAAAGTTCGGGCATAGCTGGAATCAATATTCCCATGTGGCTACCCATGTGACAGGTTGTCTCGAAGTCTGTTTAAAGATGCTGACATAGCTGCGTCTGTGCTAGAAGCCCGTACGCCTCTCTCTCTCTCTCTCCCTCCCCTACGCCTCACGCTGTGCTGTTTCCATGGCCTCCAGCACACCTGAGCCAAGAAACTCTACTGCATTAATGAAGTGTGACTGAACACAAAGCACAAAGGCGTGGCCAAGCTGATGAAATGTCCTTTGTTCCAGGTTCACCTTCGCAACTCAATGAAGTTATGATTCGCCGCGCCTTTCTCTTCATGTTTGAAGGCATGACTGCTTGAGGCAAGTCACGCTTGGCTTGAGTGACCTCAGCCTCACCAGGGCTGAAGACTTCGTTGGCAATGGCCACCTGAGACGTTTGCGCAATGTGCTTGGCTGTTTCACCCACCGGATTCAGGCGGAAAGAGGACAGCCAGCATGAAAACTCTGGCCGCACCCGCAAGTCCCCTCGTTAAGGTCTGCCCGTTTCAACAGAGAATCTCACCTCAATGACTCAAATGCGAACCATACCGATGTTCAAAGGAGCATCAACAGCGGGTCAGTCAGCCACTCGGCCCACAGGCTCCTTCCCACCCTGCCTGGCTGGGGTGGATTGCCCACTTCCCTTCCATGCCCAGGGCTGCACCCCGGAAGCACTGCGCTTTGTAGCCATCAGGGTCTGCGATGTCACCGAAGGGACCTTCCGGCCGAGAGCTATCAAAAACAACTGAAATCACTGGGACAAAGAAATGGAAAACTCCAAAGTCAACCCAGTAGAGAGAGCAAGGCTATTGCTGCTCCTTTCATGGGTTGCGCTAGCCAGCGGCGCGGGGGCAACAAAGCCTCATCTCCCTCCAAGAACGCCATCAATACACAACAGGCCCTGAACAAGCTGCGACACCGCCAACTCTGAGATCCCAAGTGCCAAACCAAGCAAGAAGAAACACAATGTCATGCCGTCATGCCCTCTCAAGGCACCATCCACGGGCCGGAGGCCATTCGCCCGCGCGGCCACCACAATGCGAGACATGGCGTAGTGCCAGGGGTCACCCCAGAAGAAGTCGCGGGGCTTGTCACCGTCCTTCAGAACCCCTGTTTGCCTATGCCAACCTAAAGATGCAGCAGGGATGTGCCTTGCGAAATGGCCCGGAAAACACAAGCAAGGCTGCCAGCACTCGCTGGTCCTGGTCCGTGAGCACGCCGTAGTAGCGGTTGGGGCCGCCAATGTTTGTGGTTCTGCTCTTGGTTGAGGCAGCGTAATCCGCGACGCCGAAGTGAAGCGACTCGTTGCGCTTCGAGGCGCCAGCGATGGCATGGATGTTCATCATGCCTGTGGCCCAACAAATGTACACAAATGGCTGCCATCTTGCGTGTCTGAAACAGAATGCGTCCGCAGCTCCGCTGGCATCAATGACACTCTTGCCTTTGGGACAGGTGCAACGTCTGGGAGGGTCGCCTATGAGGACTCAAGCGCAAGAGAGCGCGAAGGGCAAGGGAGACCGATCTTGCCCCTGCCCAACGCCTCAAGAAAGTCCTTCTTTCAGGCCGAGCAGCCCATGGTCGCCTCGATGATAAGCCCGAAGCCGAGCTTCTTCTTGCGGCCGACCGCAGTCTCGACTTGGCTCACCAGGGCATCAGCCATGTAAACGTCCTCACGAGACCCAACAATCGCTCGCAACAGGCAAACAAGTCGTACTTGATCAAGCAACCACAAGACTTCCACTCCAATGATATGCTCTCCGGGCCTTGTCAGTGCCAACCATGGGCACGATAAACACGTCGCACCGCTCACCAGCCTCACAGTCACATAAGTGTAAAGGCAGAATGGATGGTTAATGGCTGCATGCCGTTTCATAACTTCATTTTGCATCTTCTACACTCTGATGCCTGACTTGCCTGTGCACTTCCCGCTTGCTCGTCTGTGCGCTCGTTTTGTTGCTTTGCCCGGCAGCACCACCATTTCCATCCACCCGGAACTAACTCGTCTGTGCACTTTGCCACCATTTTCAAGGTCAACCCGAAACTAGCTTGTGCACTTTGTCTTCTCACAGCCACGCAGGGGTGCGCCCTTGGCGAGGGCTACGCACTTGATCCCAGACTCGTCCCCACCACCACCAACCACCAACCTCCCAACACCATCGATACCACCACCACCACCACCACCACCACCACCACCACCACCACCACCACCACCACCACCACCACCACCACCACCACCACCACCACCACCACCACCACCACCACCACCACCACCACCACCACCACCACCACCACCACCACCACCACCACCACCACCACCACCACCACCACCACCACCACCATTTTTGGGTTAGTTGGGTTACACACATATGGGAGGCAACGTGAATCATTTTTTAAATCCATGTGTTTACAGCCGATTCAAGATTGACCAACCGTGGTTGCAAGGACATCCCACAGGCTTGCTTGGAAGCTGCAGTGACGAAAGCCTTTAGCTTGGCACTAAGACTCCCGTTTGGATTTTACACCATACGAACCAAACTAAAATCAGCAGTTCCAGCCCTTTTTTCCGCCGGCGAGGTAGAAACATGTTCTGACTTGTCCGAAATGCCAGTGCTTTTCTCAAAGCGCTCCTGTCGGGACCCTCTCTGCGAATCATACCCCGAAGCAAGCCCTGAAGCATACCCCCCGAATCATACCTCGAATCGTACCCCTGGTGACCCCCCGCTGTTTGGTTTTCCATGCACCTGGACGTCATAAGTCTCATACCGCAACATGGGCTCAAGCCCTTCTTTCTTTCAGTCACACTTGTCTCCTAGCGCACATTGTGACCAAGACAGGATAAAGAAGAAGCTTGCTGTGTATTGCCCTCAGTATGCACAGGACAATCACGCCAGGACCTTCCAATCAGAGCTTCTCTCATCAGAAATAAGTTGCCCCGGAACGGGACTCACCCCCCCCCTACAAGCAGCTAGGACGCAGCTGCCACACACGGCAATGAGCGAACGCAACTCCTCCACCCCACTCGCTCCCCTCTCCCCCTGGCCCTAGCTTGCAAGCAATCAGGGCAGCCGCGCGGCCACGCATAATGAGCGAACCTAACTGAACTACCTCAACCCCTCCCCCCGCCCCCTACCCCTTGCAAGCAAGCAGGTCATAGCTACGCGACCGTGACTGCCCTACTGACCCACCCCACCCACCCACCCCCCGCCAGGCCCAGCAAGAGCTCGCTTCTGAAGCTGGATTGTGTGGCAGGCGCAGTACTTTGAGCGATAGGGGCGCAGGTGAGCAACTTTGAGGTGTGCAGGTGAGTTCCCGCGACTGGGGACATGAAGGGCGCAAATGAGTCATCTATGGAGTGCGCAGCTGAGTACTTGCCCCTTCTACCCTTGCGCCTGCTCAATGATTTCGACCACATCCTTGTACATGTGATGGCTGTAGAGCCCGTTGATACGGACCTGAAGGACGCACGGTGCAGCAGTGCAGCCTGCACTGCCTGCACAGCCTGCCCGCACTCTCCGAGTATCCGGCTGCCACCGTCTTGTTGCCAAAGTCCACCTCCTCTGGACGCACGCCCACACGCCCCGCCCGCCCAAAGCCCAAATTGCCAAAGCAAACCCAAGTGCCGCAGCCACCCGACTCCCAAACCCCAACGCACACTCGCCCGAACCCCGCGCTCCTTCAGGGCGTGGATCACGTTCTTGCGGGCTGTCTCCTTCTCACCAGCCGCCACGGAGTCCTCCAAGTCCATGACCTACGGCGCTCGCGTGCACTTGAAGAGTGGCACAACGGCGCCACTTTCCACAAACGCCTTGCCAAGTGGCCACGACATCCGCCTTTGACTTGGCAGCCTTGGGGATGATCTTGGCTTGTGTCCCCGGCACGTAGAGCTCGCAGCCTGATCGGCTTCGATCAACCCTTTTGCTGAGCTTCTCAGATCACATCTGGGGCCGCCCGCGGTTCAGCCGCGGGGTGGCCTCGAGAGCCACGCGCAAAAAACATCCGCCCAGCAAGACGCCAGGCCCCCCCCAGCAGCAAACTTCCCACTCAAGAGTTGCTTTGCTTGTGCGTTTGCGGTGTCTGTAAGTTCACTCAGAAGCGTCGCCGACGAGCACAGTGCCTGAAACCCAATGCACCCGATGAGCCAGCTGTGGAGATTCTGGCCCCAGGCGCCTCCTCAACCACCGTGAAGCTGTTGCGAAAGGCGCCGGTCACTGGAGCGGCCACACGGCCTTTGACGAGGCCTAAGCCGAGTCTTGGCCCTGCCTACGAAAACTCTCAGTGCCTTCCGGCAGTTGTGTAGGGTAGTCCCCAAATGGACTTCGGCCTCGCCCTGACAGGTTGTTGGTTGCCTTTGTGGCATGCGTGAGTATGGGTTTCTCGTCGACTTTTACCCTTGTGCGCTGGGGTCGTGGGTGCGCCGCTTGTCTTCTTTGCACCACATGGCCAAGAACAAACCTGGAGAGCCACAGCCCTTTTTGGCCACGTCACGAAGCAACAAGCTTCACTGCAATTCGCAGGCAAGAGATGTGTGAGACTTGCCCGCAACCCCAGTTGCTGGCATCCGTCCATGCTCTGGGCGCCCAGCCGCGAAGGCCCGCGACTCGTGACAGCATCCTAGTCCTGGATGTGTCTAGGCCAGGCCATCGAGCTTGCGGCGCATATTTGTCGGATAACAGAGGCTGAGCAAGCAGCTCAATGAGTCATGAAGTAAAATCGTTCTTGTTCGCGCTTACTCTGACTGTGTTTGGTTTTTGTTGAACGCGGCAGCTCCAGGGGAACCATCAGACACATCAAAGTTGTTTGCGGGCCGCTTGTAATTTGTTGCACGCTTCATCCTGGTGTGCAACTGATGCCCTGCAACTTCAACATGCCTGGATTCACCCTGGTCAGTCCTGGCAGGGAGGCGAGAACAAGGAGTATCTTTGAACCCAAACTTTGCATGCATTGCAGAAACGGCCGCAGCCTATGACCTCAATGACTTGCTTGTTTGCTAGCGTGCCAATACTAGACTACATTAACACAAGCTCTTCATGAGGCCAAAGATGGCAACAAACAAAGGGCAAGCATCCGCTCCCGACACTCTTTGGGCAAACACGACTAGCACAAGCAATCTCAAAACTGGCCGAAGACGCGGCATAGTGGCGTAGCACTCAGGGAGTCCAAGAGTGACAAGGAGTCTGCAGGGAGTCCACTTGTAATCTTCTCATGAGCTGCCGTCTGGACCATGATGTTATACAAGTGCGTCAACATGCTCGCTGCCAAACATGCTGTGTATTTCTATCATCCATCATCCATGGGATATCCTGTCTGCTGTAGCACTAAGTTATGTTGCCCCTTGCGCATAGTCTCATGCCAAAGCCATAGTCTCATTCCACCCTGCCGAGCCACAAGCCTCCCCCGCCCCTTTAAGATGCGCTTTTGCTGGGCTCAGTCTGCAGCTGCCAGCCACGTGCACAAATCCAGGAACAGGCCAGACGCCTGCAGGACTCCTAGCTGTCGTGTCAAGGCAGCGCCTCAGATGCAGTTCTTGTGGTGGCGGGCCCCTGAATGTTTCACACGGCCTTGAAAATTTGAGGGGTTCTTCTGTTAATAATATGCTCCACTGCAAGTGCCAACCACTGGACGAACCAAAGCGAATGCTCAAGACCAGGCCCCAAAAACACAAATTCCTGTCTTTTCCCGTGCCCATGTGACATGACAAACTTTCTTGCAAAAAGGCGGACAGCCCTGATGAAGCAGGGTTGTTCACTTGTTACCATGCTACTTGAGACTCTGAGATGATCCCAAAGAAAGAAACCACAACAACAAACGCCGTCCGGGCGCGGTGCTCTGTGCCACTTCCCCCGCGCAGCTCTGCAGCACCTCCCGCGCCAGGCCCTCGCCCTCCTCGCCGTCTCTGACAGCCAAGCGGTTTCGCATTTCTCATTTTTAGCCGTGGGCCTTTTGGGGAGAGCGGGGCAGCTGGGTTGCAGCAAGTCCGAAATCGAGGAGTGAGACTTGGGATCGAGAAATTTGAAATCGAGCAACATCTGCAACCCTGTGAGTGGAGTCCAACATGAAAGGGTGTAGCATGGTGTAGCCGTCTGTTACAATGCCAAAAGCTACAAGTGACCCACGCTGAGCAAAACAAAGAGGAGCTGTGGGTCATGCCCCTTCATGAGTTCCAAGTGGCCATTAGTAGTCACAATTGGCCACTCATTGTGTGAGATCAATTGATTCGTAGTAGGACAGCCTGGCAGCTGACTGCTTCCTCCACAATCGTGACTGCCGCTCTGCCGCTGTCAGCGACGCCCAAAAACTCTAAAAAGGCCTTCCCTTGGCTTGGCGCCGCCCTTCCCTCAAGGTGAAGGGTCCTGGGTGTCGCTGGCCAGCAGGCTGAGCAGCACTGCCTCGACCAAACGCGCACGGCACGTCTCCGCCATCTCCTGCAGCTGGCAACCCCCAGCACGCAGGCTGCCTCCCAAGCATTCGGTGGGCATAAGAAAAACCCCTCTCTGATGCACAGTGTTCTAAGGACCGCATCCCAACACCACGCAGAATTGTACTCTAGGGCTGTGAAGGCTGAATTCGATCTGTGCACCTTTGATGATTTGCAAGCGTTGGCAAGGCGAAACTTCGGCAAAACTTCACATGCAAGAAGACTTCTTTCATGTTGCCATTGCTCTGCCTCCAAAACGCTCAAGCCACCTGCCCCTGTGCCCCTCCCCCCGGTCCGGCGGTGGGCTAGCACTCAGCACCATGGGCATCTTTCCAACCGCCGCTTGCGGCAACAGCGCCCGCAGGCGGCCACAGCAGGCTGCAAGCCCGGCCCGGTCCTGTGATCATGAACTGAGGGCCCACCAAACCCTGAGGGGTGAGCCATGAGGCCAAATTTCTGGGAAGAGACAAAGGCAGCCCTGCAATAATGTATCCGCACATTGGTTCCAGTACCAAATCACAATCATAGCGCAGCCAAAAAGGTACCCCACACAACCGCCAACACCACCCAACTCCCATCACAGTCGACAGCCGCCAAGAAACCTTTCTTCATGGAGCTGCAAAACGCAGCTGCAATCCAATCAAGACAATCCGAGTCGCAACTCGCTGCTCCCATAGCACAATGCAAAAATTGCATCTTTGGTCACAATCCAAGATTTTGTGAAGAGAAGCAGAAACACGCCGGCAAAGCCTGGCAAACGGCATGAATCAGTGATGTCGAACAGCATGAATCACTTCCTATTGATACCAACGTACCCCTATGCCCATCCTCCGTCAGCTCATGGAGCCGGTGCAGAAGCTCCACCGCTGCCAAAGCCAACTCGTCCCCCTGGGCCAGGCTGAGCGCGGCACCGGCGGCACGCTTGGCCTCCGGCCACCTGCAAGCGCAAGTGTTGCTATGTGCAAGCCGCTCTGGCTCTGTGCAAGTTGCCGCTCTGTGCAAGTTAGTGGGTTCGGAAAGTAACTTCAAAGAACAGCCGCACGCGAATGGGGTGACGAAGAGCTGGATGTGAGAGCTAGCGTTCAGAAGCTTAGCAACTGTTCATGCCTGATCCCGACATGCACAAAACAATTCAAAGTCCATATGGCGCGCCTTCAACAGAAGCGCAAGACAGGAGCCAAAGCTATTGCATGCCACTCGATGATGGCAGGTTTGTCATTTCTAATTATTACTTCAAGTTCAGGGCTTCACGCTTCAACACTTAAAACTTCCACTGATGCGCAGGCAGTCCAAAGTTCAACAAAGGAGGAAAGTTCTTGCGCCCAGTACAAGTCAAACGCGAGGAAACTTCGACCATGCAAAACCTGCCCAAAATGAGGTGAACACCAATACCACAAAAAATGCACCGGTTTCAGAACGACCTTCAACGACCCTCAAACGCTCAAAGCCACTGTATTCCGTCCTGCTATGGCGCAACCTTCCCAGACACGGGCAGGTCATGCGAAGCTCTTGTACCACTGCACAGCTGCCATACGAGACGTTCCATGACCCTCACCTGCATCATTGTTTGTATGCTGTTCTCGTCTTGCCTCATCCCGCCCCTGCCTGCACAAGGCAGCCAAAGCATTGGCGCGAGCCATCAGCACCAAACATCTAGCCTGGCTTGCGTGCAGCGTCGTAGGGATACACTCTCCTTGACTTGTCAAAGAAGTCAATTGCCAACGACAGGCAGGAGAGGCCTTCCTCCAAGAACCCAAGAGCCTTTAAAAGCCTCAAGGCGGCCAACCCGCGCAGCCTTGCCTCCGCCTCGGTGGCCAGGACCTCCGCCTCCTCGCAAAATCTCAAGGACTGCCATGCCGCGCTCGTGGCCCCGGAGAAGTCCTGGCAAACCAAACAGAACTCCGGCCGCTGGGGTCGCGAAGAAGCATGCGTTGCAAACGTCTGGACACAAGGCGCCCCCAGCTCTCCCATTCTCTCCGCCCCACCCCCCGCAGTTCCCAAAAGATGCAAAACCCCATGCCGTGAACGCCTGCAGCTGGCACTGCAGCCGCGCGAGCTGCGCAGCCGCTTGGCTACGCTGCAGCAGTTGTTCCAAGCTGGAGCCACGCACCGCCAACTGTTGGCACAGCTCTGCCCTCTGCTCCTCCGGCGCAGTGCCATCGTGATTGTGGTGGCATGATCGGCGTGGCGCGCATGAAAGGTACGCCGCATGCGGTTCCAGTGTGGAAACTTGCCACTAGCTTTGAACAAAGCTGTGGAAACCAAAATCGATTGCTTGATATATCTCACTGTGTCACCATGCACGCACAATCAAACTACCACCTCCCAAGCTCACAAATGCAAAAGGTGCTACTTGGTGCAGCAAGTCGTGAGGCGTTCCTCCAGCTCTGCGCGCTCGTTCTTGATTTTGCCGGGGAACTGCCTCGCGAGGGCGTCGGCATTGCCTCTGCCGGCCCAAACCTGCGCCAAAGCCCCTCTGAATAGCCTGTTTTCTTGGCCCGCTCCATAACTGTTGCACCATTCACTCGTGAAAAGTGGAGCCCGTACCCACCGGATTTTCATCTGTGAGCCTTCAAAATGTGCATCATGCTCGCAGTGTTATCGGTCGGCTCTGCCGCCACCCCTTCACCTCTCCATCCCTCCCATCCCTCCCAATCTCTCCCATCCCATCTGGGCCTCCGGGTCGGTAAAGCACCGGCCGGCGAGCATCTCCTGGCGCAACTCCTCCGCCCAGCATGGCAGCACCGCCAGCTCCCCACCGCGCCGCGCGCGCGGCATGACCCGATGCTCCTTGAAGCTGACTCCGCAGAAGGACTCAGTGCCAGCCACAAACGGCATGTCAAAACCCATAAGCACATATTCACTGGGGTCCCAGGTCAAGGTCGATTTCATGTCCCAAAAGTCAAAGTGCAACACTGCCTAGCTCTTTCTGCTAAAGCAGCTGCACAACATAGCGCGAGATCGCTCAGCAACACCCAAAGTTCCAACAACAACCCAAAATCCCGAAGTGTGGAAGGCCACCCACCTCGTACTCTGCAAGGCTTCGTCGCGTGCCCAGGCCATACGGCGTCGCGGGCGCTGGCGCTGGCTCCCGTGCAAAGCGCTCAACGCCCAGCAAGCGGTAAAGCCTGCAGACCACGCCGGCTCCCCCCCTGCAGGTCCAACCAGCCCCAAGTCCATGTGCAAACAAGTTGGAGACAACAGAAAAGCGTTGTGGTTTTTAGGCTTCGGTGATCAAACGCCGCAACGCAAAGAAAAAACAATGATTGCATCACCCAGCTCCAGCATGTCAGTCTAGCGCGAACCGAAAGCTCCTGCGCACTATGCAACGGCACCCACGTTCAGCCAGCGTGCGTGTGCGAACAGAGGAAAAAAGCACCATCTCATCCAAGCCAAGCCGCCGCGCTTGGGCGTGGCGATGCCGCCTAGCGGCCAACTCAGAGCGCTGCACCTGCCCCACCCCCCAAGCAAGACATGCAAAGCACGAGCTTCCTGGCCTGTTTGGCAGGGCCCCTTGCGACCCTGCAAACAAGCCTTGAGTGCGTTTAGCGACTGTGCCTCAGTGTAGAAGGGCCGATGGGAGCGAGACTGCAGATGATAACAGATGACCTTTGTTGGGTTGAAGCAGTCCCAGCCGGAGGTGAACAGCCGCGCAGCCATGGAGATCTCCTCGCCGAAGAAGATGTAGTCCAGGTAGGGGTCGTAGGGACACTTCCGCGCTGCCAAAGACCTCGAAAAATGGAACCGTGCTGTCCAAAAGAGTGCCGGAGGTGGCGATGACACCTCGCCCAGGCAAAGCCGGCTGCCGATCCGCAGAAATGCATCATCTTGCCCCGGGCATTGGTCCCCAAACTTGTCAGCGCAAAGCAGCGTCATCCCGTGGCGCCGGCTGAGCGCAGCTCGGTCCGGCTCGCCCGGCTGGTAGTCCCGCGGCAGCTCGTAGGACGCCTGCAGGCTGGTTATAACCGGACGCGGGCTGGGGCAGGCGTCCAACTGGTCCAGCAAAACCTGGTCCCAGTGCAGGACAAAGCGCATGTGACTGTCAATCTGGAAATAGAACTCTTCGTCTTGCATGAGATGTTTTTGAATCATCGCGCGTGCAAAGCAAGGCCCCTTGGAGTCCGTGTGCGGCAAGAAGTAAGTGCGAATTTGTGATGCCCAATGGTCCAGGTCCAGCATGAAGCATTCATGATCGTCTGGTGCCACTTGATGGCACACACCCGCAACTATACGCTCAGGGAATCTTGCCTTTTCAAACATGTCGCGAATGGTGTACTGGCATTGAGAGTCGCGGTAGCTCGCTATGGAGACAAAAATATGCCCGTTATCTTTGACAGCCATAGTGAGTCAAACTGCCATTCCGCACGTGTGGAGGCTCCAGGTCCCTGTCTGCCACCCAGCAAAGCTCTTTGGCCCGCAGCATTTCACAATCTCATGTCTAGTGCCAGGTGTGTCACTGCTTTGCAAGAGGCCTCCTACAGCTCATGTTGCTGTGCCTTGCTCTCAGGGGTCACCAGTCTGGTGTTGTCTTGACCCAGTATGTTCATGTGGGTGTGTGTGTGTGTGCACTCGATGCTAAGCGAGAAGAATGTGTCTGCCGTGCAATAGCTGCCGTGATGAAAATACCAAAACTGCGAGCGTTGAACACATTGTCAATGTGCGATAGGCAGCTGGGGTGATGGCTGTTCGCTCCAGGCCTGCAAAGCACTGCCAAAACCCTTCACTGCAAATTGCAGCGTCAGCGCAGAACGGCAAGCGACAGCTCAAGGAGACAAAATGAAGGCCGCCCTGGGATAGTACAACAAAATACAGACTGGTGGCAGGCCTGCGAGAATGCATTTCCATGCTCACAAAGCCAGATTGCATCTCAGGAAACAAGGGCTTTTCATCTGCCTCGGGCGCGCCTCATGCATGGGCCGAAGAAATTGAAGGCCTATGAACTGCAAAACGAGCTGTTCGTTGACTCAAACACTCCCAATGCCTCCAGCTCAGCCAGCAGGCGATGCTCCCCCACCTGCCGCAGGACATGAGCGGAAGCTTCCGGATGGCACTCTGCGCCTCTAAGCCCATAGCCCAAGGAGCTCCGTGATGTATCATGAGCCTCCGAAACCGAAGCCAACCGAAGCCAACCGAGGCCAACCGATCAAACCAAACAACCATCCCCTCGAACTCAGAAAACTGGGGGCGTCGGCTGCACACCAATGCCAGAAAGGTACCTCGCTTGGCAGCAAATGCCTGCAATAATCGTATAGGCACCTCATGACTAATGACTCGCATGACCCCATCCCTGCGCACTCTTCGGCGACAATATCACAAACTCGCCGAATTTGGTCCTCAAGCCAATGCACAACTGGCCGCAACCCTGCTTGAGAGTGAGCAAAATCAGTCCTCCCAAAACTCTGCATTCAAATAGTCGCGGGCTCTGTAGAATAGAGTAACCATTGCAGGTATCGGTTCCTCCTCCTCTGCAAGGCGCAGCCTGCAGGCTGGGAACGCCAAACGGTATTGAGTTTCTCTCAAAGAAAGACCACGCACCTGGTCCGCAAGATGCCGCAAACAGCCCTGGGCACAGCTTTGCCATTCACAATCTCGGCCACCTGCTCAGATAGCTGGCAACCGCATTTGCACTGGGAGTTTGGTCTGGCGGATTGGACTCTTCCATGTGTTTAGAATATGAAGTACCCAGAGAGGGAAGAACGCCAACAGGACCGCGCAAGATGTCCCGCGTGGCTGGCATGAGAAAGGGCTGGATCAAAAGGGGCCAGCCTGCAGTAGGTCCAAGTCGCGATTGTTCCGCAGCGCCTGAGCATGTTTGGCACGATCAAGGCACAACCAAATCACAAGTCAAGGCCCTGAGCAATCTTCTCACAAATGCGCAACTCCCAAGAAGCGTGCCGCGGACGACTCAGCCCACGCGCGGACCTGTCCTGCCCACGGCATTTACCATCAAGCATCAGCAATCGAAAAAGGAAGCTGCGTGCACAATTGTGACAAGAACTGCAGTAAGTGTCAGCGCTGTCAAGCATGAAAAATGTCACGCCTATCAGTCTGTCATCTGGGATTTCACCTTGGCAAAAACGAGTTGACAAACGCGGCCACCAAAACAAACAACAACCATGGAGATTGATCGCGTGCAAACAAGGGGCGGTTCGAGAAAATGACTCCAGGAATCTGTGGAAGCGATGACGCCTGTCTGCACACACATGACCATTGCACTGCATGGCCCAATTAGATCAAGAACGCGGGCAGCCTGCCGCCCGAAGCGCCGAAATACCTGTTCCCAATCCGCGACAGTGCCAGTGAGAAGCGCAACATGCCAGCAACGAAAACCACAGGCAAATTTACCGCGCCTGCGATGCTGCAGCTACATGGTTGCGTACTATGACATTCATTCCATCTAGGTCAACTTTCTCAAGAAAATACAACTCAATTTGTTGTTCATCTGGACACTCTGGCACCCGACGCTACCGGCCAAGCATCCTGCATGAAGGAGTATCAGGTGCTTTAATCAGTAGTTCCTTAGGCAACACTCAATTCTAGCAGTTTGCTGGAGCCCCATGCGGCGGATAGATCATCTACATGTGTCTTTCTTCCCGAAAGCATTGCGAAGGGTTCTTCCGGTAAAGTCGTTGCGTCCTGCATGCACAGCTCAACTGCATAGGGAAAGCACACAATGAAATGCACAGAGGCATGCATAGGGCAAGTACAGAGTGAAATGCATAGAGGCATGCACAGGGAAAGTGCAATGAAATGCATAGAGGCATGTTCGGGAACTAGACAGGAAAATGCATAGAGACATGCGCAGGGAAAGTAGGCAGTGTAATGTGTAGAGGCATGCACAGGGAAAGTAGACAGTGAAATGCATAGAGGCATGCATAGACAAAGCACACAGTGAAATGAAATGCACAGCGATCTTGCAGTCGCTGTGGTCGAGGTGCGAAAACTGAGCGCTGATCGGCGTGGTCGAGGTGCGAAAATTGTGTTTTTTTTTTTGTGAGTTGCGGTGCGCGCGCGACCCTCTGCGGGGATCGGCGTGGTCGATGTCAAAAAAAGAGGGCCTCTTTGACGATTTCTGCCCGGGGTGCGGATTGATTTTTGGATTTTTTCGTTTTACTTTTGGATTTATTTTCGTGTTTCGTCCGGGCCAGTAAAACGTCATATTTTACAGCATTTTCTCGCAAAATTGTCAACATCCCCAGGGAATCCCCAGCATCGTTTTCAACATCCCCCGCATGTCCGACCAACATCCCTAGCATCACCAACAAATCAAAATCTTAAAAGTAGTTGGCGGGTTGACAGGGTCGAAAAAAATGATGATTCAAATAGGAGGGCATTTCACAGCAGCAGGGGGGTTGGGGGGGGGGCAGCCCCCCCTCCATGATGTTGGCAGAAGTGATGATTCGAATACGGGTGCAATTAGATATCTGCAAAAAGTCTAAAAAGCAGCCCCCCCCCCCATGATGTTCGAGGGTGCAATGATTCAAGAAAGGGTGCGATAGAATATAAAAGCAGCGGGAGGGTTGGCGAGGGTGGCTTCCCCTATGATTTCGTAGAAGATATAGATTACATGGATTGCATAAAATGTTGTATTTCACAGCATTTTATCGCGAAGTTGGATGCTCGAAAAAATGATGAACCAAATAGGGGTGCAACTAAATCTCAGCAAGAAATCCAAAAAGCAGCGAGGGTTGGGGGGGAGGCGGATGATGTTTGAAGAAGTGATGATTCAAACAGGGGTGCAATTATATCTCGGATTCAAATAGGGGGGACTGGTGATGCTGAGGATGCGGGAAGCCAAAGCCAAAAACCAAATGAACCGGAGAGGAACTGGGAAAGCAGAAGCCACCAAAAGCCGCATAAACCAGCGAAAAGCTGCAAACGCCACCTGGTTTGAACTGGAAATGCAGAG
Source organism: Effrenium voratum (assembly GCA_963377175.1). Classification (NCBI taxonomy): domain Eukaryota; class Dinophyceae; order Suessiales; family Symbiodiniaceae; genus Effrenium; species Effrenium voratum. Next base: position 17,818 of record CAUJNA010000424.1, on the reverse strand, counting down.
GATGCGAAAAGCCAAACCAACAAAAGACCAAAGCCGCGTAAACCAACAAGAAGCCAAAAAGCCAAGAAGCCAAGAAGCCGAAAAGCCAAGAAACCAAGCCAAGAAGCTGAAAAGCCAAGAAGCCAATTTGCGGGGATCGGCGTGGTCGAGGTGTAATAGCTCGAGGTTGCGTTCTGCGCGCGCGACCCTCTGCGGGGATTGTGCGTGTCAGATCGTTCTCTCGTCTCTGTGGTCCCGTGTGAATCTTCGCAGCCTGTGGGGATATGTCATGTCCGCCCCTTCAGCTTTCTAGCAACCCAACCGGTTAGACCCCAGGCCGGCAAGGTCGCGTGAGTGGCATCACACGAGGGGCGACACGAGCGAGCCCGCAATTTGCGCAGGCAGTCAACGGGCGTTCATATCGCGCACCAGGGCGTTGCTCGTGACGCGCATCATCTGCGCATGCGCAGAGCGCCTCAGCTGCTGGATAGTAGCTTTTTGGCTCAAGTTCAAGCTTGGACTTTTCGTGGATGGATACGGCCGCGTCCTCGCAGTTCCCCGGCGCGGCTGGAATGAGATGGGCTGCCCAGAAGGCCGCGGCTTCTGCGCCTTCGTGGATCCAGCTCCCCCCCACTTGCCGCGAGGCCGTGGCGCACGCGGCAATGCTTTGCGTCGCAGGCAGCCCGCCGCTGGATCTTCGTGGCCAGATCCAGGGGCCGTTCTGCGCCTGCTGGGCGTGGTTCTGCTTGGGCTGTTTCGCGGGGGTCGCTGTCTCATCCTCGCGGCGTCGGCTGCCCTTTGGCGCCCAGGCCCTTTGCAGCCCCGGCCCTCCCAATGCGACCCGCGCGAGCGCCCGGCCCGGCTCCGCGCGGAAGCCGCTGCCGAGGTGGCGCGGTGCGTGGCGCGCGGCGGCGCAGGGGAATTGGAGAGCTTGGCCATGGCAGCGGGGATGTCCGCGCCGGACCTGCTGAGCAGCCTTCTGCCACCCCCCGGCCCGGCCGAGGAGCATCTGCCGCAAGAGCGTGCGCGGCAGCCCGCGAGTGCTTCGGCTCTGCTTGTGCGCGCGCAGACGGAGTTCGCGCAACCAGGCGGGCCCCTCGTGCCCGCCAGGCCTGCGCCGCCACACTCGCCGCCCCGTGCCGGGGCGGGGGCGCCGGGCCGCCTCCGCGCGGCTGGGGCTGCTCGCCTGTCGCGCGCTCCCGGCGGCGTTTGTGCTCCCGCGCACGTGCGGAGAACCCAGCCCTTGAGAGGGCGCGCGGCGCGCCAGTCGGGGCGCCCGAGGCCCCCGCCCCACAGAACCAGCCGCCGCACGTTTTGTCCAGGCCCTGCAAAAACCCTCATGCCGCGCGTGCCGCCAAGCCTGACGAGCAGAAGCTAGCTCGGGCGTGTCCATGTAAAAAAAAGCCGTGGCGCCTAGCCCCCTCACCAGCAGCTGTTTCACCGGTGGCCGCGCAAGGCCTCCACAAGCGCGTAGGCGGCAGCCACGTGATCCGGCTGGCCCTGACGCTTGCCTTTGCCGTGTCCGGCACCCCTTGCCCTTGCCCTTTCCCTTGCCGGATCCGCGCCGGCCGCGGGCGCGACGCCGAGGAGCGTCGGCAGCAGCAGGCCCGCTGTCCTGGCGGTCACGGCTGCGGCTGCGGCGCCCGCGGCTCCCGCTGCGGCTATCCGCCGAAGGTCGCCTGTGCAGACGCTCGGCCTCTTCCCTCGCAGCTGCGGCCTCGGCGCCCAGGAGGACAAACTCCGCCAGCTGCGCCAGCGCGACCAAAGCAGCCGCCAGGGCAGCCGGAAGCACGGGGGCTGCTTCAGCCATAGCTCCTGGGCACAAGGAAGGGCAAGAACAACGCAACGAGAGGGTTGCCCGTTGCGAGGGGCGGCCAGCACCGGCGCGGGCTTGGCGGGACGAGCACGCGGGCAGCGATCCTTGGAAGGGCTGGCGAGTCGGCGAAGCTCGCAACCCGGGGCGCGAGCAGGAGAAGCGAGAGCGCGCCCTCGCGGCGATAGCCAGGGCTGGAATCGGACAAGGGGCCTGCTGAGCCGCCCGGCCCACATAGTCCTCCGGGTGGCGCACGAGCGATGCGGGGGACAGCGACTGCGTCCTCCTCTCCGCAGCCCCGGGGCTAAGCGGCCGGCGACACCACACCGGGGTTCGAGCCGCTTGCCGTGCCAACGACGCCGGCAGGACCGTACCGGCGACGCACTGCCTCGCTGAGCGAAGGCGTCCGGAGGCGTCTCAACGCGGCAGCGGACGCGACATCTTGCCCGCCCAAGGCAGCGTCGTCGCTGCCTGTCGCGAAGGCACGTACAGCCAGGAATTCCGCGCAGGGATAGCGCCTGACGGCGGCCCGCGGGAGGCCCATGGTGCGTATCCAACCCAATAGCAGTCAAGAGTATGGGGCGCTGTCTACTCTTGAAACCAGAGGTCATTACCATAGATGCAAGCTACTGCGAACGAGCAAAGTCCCTCACCAGTTGGTAGGTGGGTTTTCCCAGTGTTCATAGGCTTCATCCATCCGCGGCGTGCTTCGCGCGTGATGGCTGCCTCCCGGCCACAGCGCAGGCTGTGTTGCTTGAGGCCTATGGCGGCCTGCCTGTTGCGGCTGAGGCTTTGTCCCTCGCAGATGCCATCCGCGCCGCCGAGCTGCCCAGGCCTGTAAGAGCGAGCCGGCGTCGCGGGCGTCGTGGCAGCGGCCGTGCGGGCCGCCACCCGTCAGCAGACAGTGGAGCCCCAGAGGACTTTGGCGCGGACTCTGCCCCGGAGGACGGGCCTGACGAGCCACCAAGCGCACAGGCTCGCGTTGCGGGGGGAAGGGCTTGATGCCTGTTGATGCGGCAGACGGATTTGGAGATCCGCCATGGAAAAGCGCTCAATATATGGTCTGGCACGGTTGGCATGGCAACCTGTAATCCATTGGTGGGAGTGCGGGGCACTACCTCACTGTCTTGCAACGGAGGTGTCAAAGGCGTAAATGGTGCCGCGCTTGGCGTAGACTCACTGGAAGGCTCAAAGAGGCCCTCATCGTCCTCCGAACTATCGCCCGGGGAGAAAAAGATGGGCTTTCCCCAAAACTGTTTGTTCCTATACGGCATAATTGAGCCTCACTGCCGGGCGAGCACGAACATGTTGAAAACGGCAGAGGTCAGTGCATGCGCCCCGATGCAAAGCCGAAAGTGCACTAAGATCCGCACGACAGATGCGAATATGCGCCGAGCGGTACCTGCCGTGCGTTGAAAAGGACATGCTGAACCGAAAGAAACGCATGTCGTAAGCGAAGCGTGTGAGGCAGAGTTTTGTCTTTCTGTGTGGTGCTCTCGAGCGCCGAGAGGCGGGCGCTGCACACTGTGCAGGATGCACTCACAAGTAAAGGCACGGCAGCAGGACAAGAATCACAATTGTCACATTGAAATGGGACAAGAAAGAGCGGGCGAACAAGGCTAAAGGCAGCACTTGAAATGCTAGTAGCGCTCATGGCGCTCGTAGCACCTGCTGCAGTAGTGCGAGGAGTGCGAGTCGTCGCTGAGGGACCTGCTCACGTCGATAAGGCGGCCGCATGCCGAAGTATAAGGGAAATGGCAAGTAGCGCAAGGCAGGGCGGTCGTCCATGTAGTAACACCTGGCCAACTCCCCAACGCATGCCGTACGGCAAGCGCAGGGAAGGCGAAGGGCGGGATTAAGGACGCACCGCTCCAACTGCTCGACGGCATGGCGGTTCTCCTGGGGCCGATGGTCGCTGTGCTGGGAAGGCGTGGGCGAGGGCGTTTGCCACGCAACGCGCTTGTTGTTGTGGCCCCAGCACCTGTCGAGGCGAAGTGCTCAGGGCTTGTGTGCGTGGCTCCCGAAGGCGGCTTCTGGCCTGGAAGGCTGTAGTAGACCACCAGCTTCCATCCCAACTCCAACACTCCTGTCCAATGTCCGGCAGCGGCTCGTGGAAGCGCGATTCAGGGCAAGGCGGCCATTTGCAGGGCGGCTCTTCCACCGGGCATTGCCTGGTGGAGGGCGACGGCAAGGGCAGATCTGCCACTGGCCCGGTCTCCGATTCGGAAGGCGCATCCGGCGCTGGCTGCGATGTGCGGCTTCGAATTTGGCTGCGTCCGCACCTTGGGCATGGCCTTCGGAGCCGGGGCAATGCTGGGTTTTTCTTCTGCGGTCAACGGCATCTCCTCATCAGGCGACAAAGGCCTTGACAGGCCCCGGGCGCTTGAAAAAGCTCGACCGGTGGAGGCGGGTTCGATGGTTCTTCCTTGGCCGGTGTGCACCGGGGAAGGCTCATGCAAAGGCTATGTGTCCGCGGACGGCTGTGCGGTCTCCGGCTCTTCGGCTTGCGCTGAGTGCATTGAAGGCGAGGAGGGCGGCTGTTGACGGGCCAAGGCAGCGATGCCTTCAGCTAGCCTCTGCTGATTCTCGGCTGTCATTTGCTGGAAATTTGCCATAAAGGCTGCAAAGGCGGCGGGGTCAGGCTCAGGCATTGCAAGGCAGGAGGAAAGAAAATGCGTGTTTTTCTTGAGTGCAAAGCTGTTGGTCACAAAATGCGTAGCAAAAATAGGTCACTTGATGACACAGGCCAGGCAGAAGGGCCATCCTCGTGTCGGGCGATGCAAAGGCGGTTCAGCAAGGCAAGATTGCGTGGCCTTTCAAAGAAGTTTCCAATCCACGGGACAAGCAAGCTAATCCATTGCTGGCGCAACACAGAGCAGGGCAATACTTCTAGGTCATGCTGCATGCTTACTAGCTTTGAGCGGCTTATGCCTGCGAGGTCGCGTATAAAGAGGCTGGCTAGAGGCGTACGGCCTGGCTCCAATTGATCAACGGAGCGCATGGGTGTGCCGTGACCGTGCACAAGCAATCAATTGGCTGGCGTACTGTTTTGCGACTGCTCACCAGGGCTGCGCTGAAAAGTCATGTGCCGTGACTCCTCAAGGCAGCAAGGCTACGAAGAGTAGGGCTGTATCCCAAATGCTTGTGAGAAACCGAAAGCCCTCACAGAATACAATGGCGATAAGGCATATGGCAATGACACTGCACAAGAACCAAATGCGGGCGAGAATGCAGCACAGCTCGTCCAGCATCACTTCTAGATCTAGATAACTTCTGGCGATGGTCGCGTGGATGGCGGGGCGATGGCTGACGTGTGAGTGGCACTTACGAGCTTGGACACAAGGCTGAAAGTTTAAAAAATATTTCAATGTAATGCACACGGCGAATGGCAACAAGTCGGGCTGACACGAATGAACGGGGCGTTCCTGCCCCGGGTCCTGGCGCGGCCAGGATTTGCCAAAGGGAAAAGTCCCCTTTGGCCTCAAGGCAAGCACGCAGTGCAAAGCCTTCTTCCTGGCGGACCAAGGCAACCTAACACGCGGTGTCAGGGAAAGGCGATTACTCGGCCTCAAGGCGTGCACGCGGCGCATGGCCTTCTTCTTGGCGGACCAAGGTAACCTGACTCGAGGTGTCAGGGGAAAGCAAATGCGGGTTGATCCCACAAAGCTCAAAAGGACGCACGCTCTTAGCGCCTTGGCCTGACACCGCGGGTCAGGTTACCTTGGTCCGCCAAGAAGAAGGCCTTGCACCGCGTGCTTGCCTTGAGGCTCAGCGAGAATCATCTCCATGGCCTTTCCCTGATGCCGCGTGTCAGGTTGCCTTGCTCCGCCAAGAAGAAGGCCGACTATAATATAGCCAGCATCCAAAGCAGGTCAAGAGGCACACCAAGGTGGTGTATGCTAGAAGGCCGATGGCAAGGCCCAACAACGGAACGGTTTCAAACGAAACCAGGACTGCGAGTCCTATTCGTGAGTTTGAGGGCTTGAGCCAAAATGGCTACGGCGTAGGAGATTCACCCCAGACCTATAAACACACGACACGACGCGCGCGCCTCGTGCCCGGGCCGCTCTGGAGAGTGTCGCAGGCAAGGTCGCGCGCCGCGCGGGGGTCCAAACCAACGCTACAGGGCAACGCCCGGCCCGGCTCCCGCCGACCTAGCGGTGCTAGGGCCTGACGTGCGGCGCGCGGACAAACCGCTGGCTGAGCGAGGCCTCCTCGTGCTAGGCATCGGCCGAGTTTGTTGCCGCTCATGGCGGCGAGCGCGCCCGGGCGAAAGAGGACTTGCTGCAGCAGCTGCCGGAGCTGCCTGACTTGCAGTGCGCGTGGCTCCTGCTTTCTCAGTGCGCAGCCCCTCGCTCGCACCACGTGCTGCGCACGGTGCCACCGTCCGTTGCTGCCCCCTATGCCAGGGCGCACGACGAAGCTATCTGGACTACGGTCCACGCTTTGCTGGGAAACCCGCGAGCCGAGGGCGCGGAGTGGGACCGCGCGCGCGCCTTGGCATCACTGCCAGTGCGTGAGGGCTGACGCCCTCCCCATCATTCAGGACCGCAGGCCCGAGTTTGCCGCGAGGAACCCGAGCCAGGCGCCAGGGTTGGCAGTGTCACGCAGCTCTCTACCTTCATTCCGTTTTCCGAGAGCGCGACGTTTTGCCTGCGCTCACAGTCCGGCCCAGGGCGCCTGGCTTTCCGCCATGCCCGGAGGCCATGCAGCTTGCCCTTCCGATGCGGTGATGCTACGGGCCATGCCGTCGACGCCTTTTGGGAACACTATGCGGCGTGCACGCGCACAGGTCTTCTTGCAAGGCGGGCCCTTGGGTGCGCGTTGCCCGCGAGGCGGTCGGCCCTGAGGGCCGTGTCGTGCCGCAGCAATGGCTAGCTCACACGACTGCCCCGGGAGTCGCGGATGGTGACCACGCTTGGACCTCGTCGTGTATGGGGCCAAGGTGCACGGCGAGGCACTTTGCTGCAACGCCACTCTGGCGTTCCCCCCTGCGGGCGGATGGAGCACCGGTACCAGGGGCTGCTGTCAGGGACGGCGTTGCCCTGCAACACGCTCGCCGCAGAAACCCCGAGCTGCAGGCAGCGGGGCCACACCGCCTCGCCGTGTTGCCATGCGAGGTTGGTGGCCGGTGGGCGGTCAAGCTCGTGAGGCGGTTCGCCCGGCTCCGCGCCCGACACGCGCCGCCTGCGCTGCGCGCCTCAGCGCTGACCGGATGGAGGCGCCGCCATGCCGGCCGCTGAGACCGGGCCGCCGCTAGCGGACGTGCTCAACCGCCCCCTTTGGCAAAAGCTAGGCGCAAGCACCGCAACAGAAGAGCAGCTGAGTCTTCACCAGCGTGCCAAGCTGCTGCTGAGCTTGCCTGCTCTCCTGCACTGTTTTTTTTCCGCACTGGCATCAACGTGTTTCAGGGGGGATTTTAGCGCCTCCGGGCACGGGAGGTCTTTGCCGCTGTTTTTACGGAGGCCAGCTCCTCACGTGCAGGCGGGCACCCTTCACCGGACGCGGCTGCGCGCGGCAAACGGCTCCCCGCCGTCAGCAAGCACGTCACTGACCAAGGGCGGCGGCCCATCGACACCTGCGGCCGAGTGGGCGGGCAAGGCCAAGAGGCTGGCAGCGTACGCCCGGCTCGCGCCCGCGGCCAAGAAGGAGGAGGCAGCCGACACGGCGCCGCGCACACGAGGCGGCACACTTCTCGCACGCGCCCGCGCCAGCCGCTGCACGAAGTCCACGGTTTCCGCCCGCCAACCTCAAGCGCAAGGACCACCAGCCTGCAGCGCGAGTCAGGGCGAAGGAGCTCCGGGTATGTGCGCTCCTTGGCCCGTCGGGCTTGGCGCAGGGCTGCACCCTCGGCTCGGCTCTGGTAGCGCCGTGGGGCACCTGTAGAGGACAAGGCCGACACCAGCGTGGTATCCACAGCAAGTTGCATGCCACCCCACAGGGGTAAGCCATTGGCTATGACTTCAATCCGCCGGTCATCTCCGGGCACGCTGCCAACATTGAGGTCCCTGACCAATGTGTGCATAGCAACCACGGCCCCTGCTTCACGACAAATGCGCGCTGCCGCCCGTTCAAGTGGGCCGCCCCGTGCTCGCAAGACACCAGATCGCGGACATGCAGAGCGGTGATCGCCAAGAGCGTCCTGCTCCCTGCCACACCGGCATCGCGCAGGGACGAAAGGCAAGGGCAAGCGCAGGCGTCGCAACAGCAACACACGGAAATGCGCGGGCTCCAAAATCAACTCCGGGCAAACGGGGAGCATCAAGAAGACCTGGGCTGAGCACGGTCCGGACTGGGACAGCAGCATGGCTGCAGAGGCTGCATCCAAGTTGTCGCTGTGGGCAGCCGCACTTTGCAAGTCAAGAGCTGCCGACGCTGCTTTCTGCCACCCCCGCCCGATGCCAGGGGCATCGTCCTCAACATCATGTGGTTGCGGCGCATCGTCGCCAAGGAGTTGGTGCCACTGAGGGGCCTCAAACCCCTGCCGAGCGAGCAGGGTCACGGTTGCCTTGAGCGTGTCCAGGACACGGCAACAAGGCACATCCGGCTCAAGTTGGCGTACAATATGTTATCTCTGCGCTGGATAGCCGACAAGCTGTCAGCCCACGAGGCCCAAAACGCCGCGGGTGCATGCAACCGGGCTGAACGCAGCCCTGGTCCACCATGGCGGAAGGCAAGTTGGGACTGCCGACTGGCCGTGTCCGGGAGCGCCCCCCCGTCCTCTCCAAACAGCATTGCACTGAAACATCTCTGCACTGCAGCGTCGTGCTCAATGGCAAAACGATCGGTGAGTTCTGGGGGTATGATACGAAGTGCATAGTTGGACCGCGGCGACGCGCAGTACAGCAACAGCAGCCAAGCGACCTGCAGGTCAGGAAGGTTCGGGAGGACCTGCAGGAGGCAAAGTTGTTTGTTGCGCACTGCGTCGAGCTGGGCCCGCACGAATGCATTTCCGCCCAAAGGGGCTCCTAGAACGGTAATCCCTTGCTCTGCCTCGGGGAGCTGAGCATTGCCACGCCACACATGCCTGGCGGCTCCACTGCGGCTGCGTTCCACACACGTGTTTTTGCGTGATTAAGGGAAATGCGGGCACGTTCATACAGGCACCGGGACGCAGCCTGAAACAGCGGCTGTATGCGATCAGGCTGCGCTGTCAAGTACAAGTCATCCAAAAAGGCAAGGGAACGCTCCTCCGGGCGGAGCTCCGGCTGCAGGGCGACAACACCCGGCACGTCACGGAGTGCCTCGAACATGGCCTGCCTACTCACGTGGTCGTAGGCTCCTACGCCATCCACGGACAAGACCGTTGCGGTCGGAGAAGTCTCCGTGAGGACTTGCAAAGTGTGGACTAAAGCCTCGGCGCCGGAGCGGGTCGACAACGCATACTGGTATGGGCGACAAGCCGCGTCGAAGTGGACGGCTTTTGGACAGCGACAAGCCGTCCAATCCCAAGCCAGCCGCCTACTGCGGTGGGAACATCGGCTCTGGCAAGTCGCGCTGCAACTCTCCAAAGAACATGGGAGGACTCGTCATCATCCAGCACTAATCGCAAGATTTCCCCGGTCAATCCACTAGGACCTGGCGCTGCTCCTTTGCGCGAGCGTCGGAGATTGGCAAAGAACTGGTCAGGCAGGAGCTCGGCGGGGCTGTCCGGGTTCCAAGCCAACAGATCGGGTGCAATGGGCTGATAAGCTTGGTCGGGCCGGCTCCTAGGATCGGTAAGTTGCTGCAAAGTGGCGGCATCACCTGGCGCGAGTGGCTCAGACAGCAGAGCTTGTCGAGCCGACGAGAGTTCCCCTAGGCGCGCTAACCGGACAGCACGCTCGGCCCGCCTGGTGGCGTCATCTGCTGGCACCCTTGGACTGTGAGAGCGTGGAGGTGCCTCAGCAGGACCCGTCTGGTTCTCGTCCGGGAAGGACCCGGATACATTCACTAGCTGCTGCCACTCCCCACGAAAAAACGCGTCGAAGCGAGCCAAAAAGTCTTGCACCGGCGCACCTCCTGCGCGGCGAAACAAAAGCAGCCTGGGCAGAAAGAGCCAGAGTTTCCACGCCCGTTCGCTCCCAACTCCTCCGTGGCCATTATGGATTAAATCAAGGGCAAACCGGGGAGCTTTGCGGAGAGTGCCCTTAAGGAAGTGCGGAGGGGACCGGACGGAGCTGCATGGGTGGCTCAACACAGTTTCGGAATCCAGGGCATCAATAGCCGCGAAGGCTTCTCTCAAGCGCGCCTGTTGCAGCGGGAGAAAGCGCGTCGGCTGTGCCGTGTCTACCTCGTCAGGCTCACTTGGCTCAGCGGCTGGTGCTGGGCTGCGGCCTCCCAGGATGTCATCTGGTGATGCATCGTTGGGCGGCGGGCCTGGAGGCAAGTGTCAGCGCAGCTGGCGCTGCGCCTGCTTGGCCGGTACTGTTGTCGTGCCGCTCGCCTGCGGGTTGCTGGACCGCCGTTGCTGGCGCGGCTGCAAGGTCGTTTGCGGCGTCCGCATGTGCCAGGGGCTCTGCAGTGGCCGCCCGGTACTGTCCCGCGGCGGCAACGAGCCGTGCGGCCCCGCGCTCGCCTAGGAAAAGCAACAGCAAAACTTCTTGCGCAACCGCAGGAATACCACATTTGCGGTGGTATTGAGTGCATGGAGCCTGGTGGGCTGTTGAGGTCCGCGTAAAGCGGTGCCAGCCAGGACCTGAGGTGCAGGGCAATGCTGGTGGCCCAAATCAGCAGGCCTATGCACTGCTCGAGTGTCTTGCGAGGCACACGTCGGCTTCCCAGCAGGGATTTGATCAAGGCGTCCAGCTTGGCGACATGAGCTGAATGGTGTCGTGAGAGAAGTTGATCTCCCAACCGCACCAAACCAGGCTATCCTGGAATTGCACCTTTTTCCACGAAATGGGTGCTGCAATGGCACAAAAGAAGAGCACCACCAAGGCAAACATGTCTGGTGCGCTATCCCGGACGAGTGCACAGAGCACGTCGTCCACAAAGAGAAAGGCTTTGTGCGGCTTCCAGGCTAGCAACCCATGCACTTGACGAAGCAAGAAAGCGCCGGTGCGCTGCCACCAGAAGGCCGAGAAACGGCCCCCAAAATGGCACACCCTGTAGTGGTAGAGCTTCCCTTGAAAGGCGAAGAGAAGAAGGCCATGTTCCTCTGGGCGCACCTGCACTTGTTTGTGTGCGGCTTTAAAGTCAATGCTGGCGCCGATGAAGGCACCTGGAGTGTCCTCTGGCTGCGTGGACAGCGCCAAATCAGAGGCCATGGGCAAGCTAAGGCGCTCTGGCAAATGGCATCTGGTGTTGACTTTGGCACACGGTGCTATCCAAGACAAGGCGAGGTTCTTTGCCTTCGGCGAACACGACATTAAGCTTGCCCACGGCAATGCCTAAGGGCCATTTTTCCCGAGCGTCGGCTATGCTAAGGCTGGTTTCAACAATCCAGTTGTTAGCAATTTCCTTGCGCAGCAAACCTTGCACGGTTTCTGGCTCGTCTTCGGCCATCTTCCAGTTGCCTTCACAAATTTCCAGATCCGGCTGCGGCATGGAGTCTGGCTTCTTTGCTGGCCATTGAAGGCTTGGAGGCAAGGCTGATACGGCTCCTGTCGGCACTCCGTGCTGCAAAAATGGAAGGAGGGCCATGTCCGGGTCACCCCAAGATTTGGCCAGGGCATGCAGCAGGTGGAGTCGGTATGGCTGTCCTGCTTCGGGGCTCATATCTGAAGGGCAGGGCAGTTTTAACGCGGTATACGCTAGAGTTGCCGCTTCCAGGCTTTCGGAGAGAGTGGGCAGTCCGAGGAACCGCTGTTGACGTGTGCCAGGATACGTGGCACGAGTTTGCGCTCATGCATCCAGTGCAGCCAGGGCCTGGCGACTGCCTGCAAAGGGTGCTCGGGTTTGGGGAGACACCAATCCGCTGAGGAGTGCATTCCTGCTCCATCACAGGTGGGGAGCCTGCAAGGCGCCAAGGTGACGGTGCTAGGGCAGTTAGAGTGTAGCGGCAGCGCTAGCCGGAAGGAACCTGTTTTACTTACCCTTCCTATGCCTATTTTGGCCAATTGCAGGGCCAGGGAAGGGGGGTATTCTGCAGTCAGTGTGCTGAGGTATACCCCTTGTTCCTTCACCCCTGCTATACTCTGATGCTTGTGGGGGTGATTGCAGCGGGCCTGCAGGGCCTGTACCTTCGAACTGTTGCTGCCGAATGCCCATGACTTAGCGAATGCTTTGTCGTGCATGCGGGCGTCTACCCACACCAGGGCACACTGGTGATCGCGCAGCATTTGGAAGTTGGCCTCTTCCAACCAGGACATGGCTGATGGTGGCTGCTCCCAAATGCCGACGCCCCCTTTGGAGACCACTGCTCTGAACAGGGCTCTACGGATGGTTTTGCTATCCTGCAATTTTTTACGCTGTGTGGGCGAAAGGCCGGGGACTCCGTCCATGTGCCGCGGCGTTCTCAAGGCTTTGGGCCCGCCCGGGCGAAGTTTGAGTCTGGAGTACTCTTTGCAAGGCGGGGCAAGCATGATCAGGGCCACGATTCCTGACCAGCAGAGTCTGAGGAGTGCCTCGAAGACGCTGTCATCCAGGATGTTGTGCGCTGCATCACCATCGAGGTCAAAAGGCTCAAAGCAGTCAAGGCCGAGGCTAATTGCGGCTGACGTCACTGGGTGCAGTCTACCTGCAAACACGTCCAAAAAGAGTCGCTTGGAGGCTGGGTGCAAGTGCGAGTCCGATGAGCTTGCCTGTGCGGGCGCATGTGGCGCAGGCTCAGGGCTGGGTTTGCTATGGTGTGTGGCTGGCGTCAGGGCCGTTCGCCCTGGCCCCTGTGAGGGTGAACATCCCGTCGTGGGGCAAGGCCGGCGGAGGCATGGCTGCCCGATCCTGTGCCGGTCCAAGATCCGGGCTGTTTCACGTGTGTTTATTGTGGTCCATTGCGGGGTGCTTTTGCTGGCAACCTACTATGGCACACACGTGGGCGAAAGGGCAGTGGTCATTAGTGCAACTGCCTGTCTGGTAGCGCCGGCAAACCTCTCTACCTTTATATGTAGTGCACCAATCTGCCTTGGGCTTTGGCGAAGGAGAGGCTCCTTTGGATTTGCCCTTGCCTTTCTTGGCGGGGCGTGAAGGCATGCGGGTCGGCTTAAGGTCGCGCTTGGGTGCCCTTTGTCTTGGTGTTGCCGGGCGTGGAGGTGCTGGCACGGATGGCTTGGATATTTTGGGGCGCAATTGTAGAAGGCTGTGCACATCGTTTCTCATTTGCGTCAGTTCGTACAAGGCATCATCCAGGGACCATTGCTGCCCCAGAAGGTCGGATATGGCTGCCCAGAGCTTGCGATCGGCCGACAGAAGCTCTTGGGTATTCACCGTGCGAAGGCCTAGGTTCGGATCTGGCTGTGTGAGACACAGATCGGCTATCTTCTTGTCGAAGGCCTTGAGGTTGGACAGGTGCGCTGCTTGGCACAGGGCTAGGGCATTGCGAAACACTGTCTGGATACGGGTGAGCCATCCCGCTGCCAGCGAGTGGTGCTCCACAGAGACCTCTGGCGTGTCGTCGAAAAAGGCCTGGCTCAGGAGCTGCAACTCCGAGCGGACCGCTCGGGCTGACTTTGCTTCCATGCGCTCCTGGTATTGCCGTGATGAAAGGCGATATTGCCAGGGCACCCACTTCAGGGATTGTCCGGGCTTCAGGCCCTCGTGCACGAGGCTCAGAAGGCGGATGGACGGCGTGGTGTCCGCGTCCAGCAGCTCGCCTGGGTAGTTGGATTTGAAGGCTTCTATCAGGCTGGACACGCGTTCGGATGTGAGCTTGGGTGGCAAATGCTCTGCCCAAGATGCGAGTTGATTGGGCTGCATGCATGGCGATCCGGAACTGGCGGCTGGTTCGGGAGGCTCTGAGCGCAGGCTGAGCCGATGGCATTCGGCTAGGGCTTTCCTAAGGCGCGCGGCTGCCACACTAGATTCTGGATCTTCTATGTTGTTGGCTGTCCAGAAGTCCCTGGCAGACAGTATGAAAGGCTGCAAGTCCGCAATGTTAGGGAAGGCAAAGGCGAAGTCCGACGGGCAGTCGAAACCTCTGGCCAAAACGAGGTCCCGCAGGCCTTCAGGGACCCTGGCTTCTGTCAGGACGTCCTGTAGCCGATCACGATCCATGTGCATCAGTAACGAATGCTTGAGGGCGGTTTGAGCGGTAAAAAAAGGAAAGCTGCGAATGTGTACAGTCAGTGCAGATGGCAACACTGGACTGGCACCTGAGCACTGCTGAGTTGCCGACCTCGAAAAAGGCGTACCTAAGTGATCGACCCGTGTGCAGTCTCGGTGGTGCTGTGTGAGTCAAGGCGGCGCATGAGCGTTGATTTTAGCACAGCACGGCCATACACGCCTTGCGTTTGCAGAGCTGCATGTCAGGGTGAATCTGATGCACCGGGTACGAGCAATGCTTGAGGTGCAAGCCACAGGATGTCTGTACTGAATTGTTGTGAGTGCACTGCACGGCATGCACGGATCCCCAGGGCACCAGGCGGACGCCAATGGAGTCGACGGCAAGGGTTGGCTCTTGTGTGCAAGGCGAGAGAGTTGGCGAGCCCACCGGCTCCTCTGGTGGCTCTTCGTCGGACTCGGCCTCTGAGGATTCCAAGGCGGCTCTGGCCACGGCAAGAGCTTCCTCATCTGCATCCGGCTGTGAAGGGTGAACGAAGATGCCTCATGCTGGGTAACCAGCTGACCTCCTTCCGATTTCCACGGCAACTGTATGGCCCAGCGAAGGCAAACCAGTGCCTGCAAATAGGACATCGGGCGTGAAAGGCTGGGGCATGTGTGAGATTCCAGGTTTGGAATGCAGGGCAAAATGAAATCTGGCACAAATGAGTCTCCCCATTCGGAGTGGGTGGCGTCAAGGGCTTGACTCAGCAGGGCCAGCCACTTCACTAGCCAGGATGCGCTGATATCCTCACCCCGGAAACCGAAAGGCAAGCATGCAAAGGGCTGTCCTTGGCAGGTTGTTTTGGTGGCCCAACATAGGCCCCTGAGTGCCTGTGCCGACAGTGAAAGAGCGGAGGGCTTGATTCTCTGAATGTCGCCAAATCTTAGGCTGCAATGGGCGCACAAAAGCAGGGCACCTAGTAGCAGGCCCACAGCGGGCGTGCAAGTGGGGGACACTATGTGTTCCTCCCAGGCTGCAAGAATGGCCAGTGGCAAGGGCAAGGCCTCCCGTCGATCGTGTGGTTTGGGGTTGTAGGCGAAAGACTTGATTAAGGGGCTGCTCATCAAGTCTGACAGGCTGGATATTTGCCCAATGCGTGCAAACCAAGACAGTGCCTTGCTCATCATAACGGCACTGCATTTTAGTGCTGTGCGGTCCTCTGCCTGGGACACATGGCAGCCTGCGATGAAGTCTGAAAGGTGGGCCAGGGTAAGGCTCAGCAAATCGCCCACGCACTGATGTACAAAGGCGAGAAAAAGGCGGATGGCACGGAGGTACTGCGACAATGTGCCCCCTGAAAATTTTCGCAGTGACGCTTCAACAAGAATCTGAGGGTGCTGCGAGGCTTCCAGAGCTTGCGCCAGCTTACTGCTAGCGACGCAGGATTTGAGTATCGAAACCCATTCGGCCGTACACTTGTCCTTTAGTGTGGCCTGCAGCTGGGCAGTGGAGGAGGGCTCAGCTGGACGGGTTGGGCCATACGGCCTGGGCGTTGTAGGCCTGGTGCCGAACACGCGGCGTGAGGGCAACACTGTGGGTGGTGGGCTGAGCAGGGATCGAATCTGATCTGTGCGTTCCTGGCTGAAGTGGGACTGCAAGGCTAGACTGCGTGGCCAAGGCCTGCAGGGCGGCTTGGGCAGGGGGCAGGAAACAGGGTCTACCCAGGACCTCAGTGGGATGCACTCTGGCACAGGGCACCCTGGTCTTAGATTAGCTATTGAAGGCCTAGGGCAAGGCGGAAGTGTTGCATTGCTCCGCAGTTGAAAGCGGAGATCGCTCACAGAGGCGCGCAATGGGTAAGGCCTGGACCGATTGCCGTGATCTTTGCCTGAGGGCCAGCTAAGCACCGGGTGGGCTTTGGCAGTCGTTCCTGGCGATATGAAGTCAGAGGCAGTAGCCGGGCGTACGGCTGGAGGGCCTGACCACTGGTTTGGGCATATGGCAGGGCAGTTTGCATCCATCTCGTCGGAAAGGCCATCGGGGGAGAATGAAAAAGCCCGCCCCCAAAACTGTTTGTTGCGATAAGGCATCGAGCCTAACTGCAGTGCTGGTCAAGATCGAGGCAAATGCACTAGCGATGCATCTGAGGTGTTGACTCGAAGGCTGGCAGTGTACCTGCGCCGTTGCAGAACTAATATGAGTCTGCAATGTTAGGGCGGAGCACGACAAGGCCGGGCCGTTTTCTTGCATCTGCTGCATGCGGAGCGGGTTGCAAGGAGGGCCAACGCACTGTGCAGGTGGCTCGGGTAAGGCGATGGGTAGCGAACAAGGCTACTGCGTACAAAGGACAGCGAGTATGCAACATAAACATGCACAGAGCGCACTGCGCAGCCCTCCTAAAGCTGAGTTGTGCGTGCATGCACAGGGCAAGGCATCAATACATGGCCACGTTGGGCTGCATGGACTCATAGCACCGGCTGCAATAGTGCGAAGTGTGCGTGTCCTCAACCAAAGGCATCCGGTCATTGATGATGCGGCCGCAGGCGGAGTGGAAGGGACAGGGCGATGATGCACAAGGCAATGCGCAGCACACGCGGGACTGGTCGTCCAGGTACCAGGCCTTGGCGACCCCCCCCACTCGCACTGCCTTCATAGTGCAGGGCAGCCGCATGGCTGGAATTTGCGCACACTGCTCCAGTTGGGCTATGGCGCGTGTGTTCTCCTGCGGCTTACGATAAAACTGCCGCTCATTGCGTTTCCAGCTGGAGTCAATGCTGAAGGCGTGATGTTCTTCGTCAATGCGCGTAGCGCACGTGGGAGGGCAACCGAAAGGCAAGTCATAGAAGTTCATCCACCAGCTGCCGTCCCACGCGTACAAAGGCGTGTCCGGTGCAAGGCCCAAGTGCTGCAGGTCAGGCTTGGGTTCGTGGCGGAGGAAGGCTGAGGAGGCCAGTCGCAAGGCGGGTTCAAGGCTGCTTTGGGTGGGGGCCCGGGCGGAGGCCTCTGCGGCTCCGAAGGCAAAGGCCTTGGCTTGGGAGCCGCCTTGAGGATCACCTCAGGCTTAGCCGGCAAGGCATCGTCCGGCAAACCTGGAGCGTCCGGCCATTGCGTACTGGGCGGCGAAGGGCGAGGCTTTGGAGCCTCAGTTGAGGCAGTCTCGGGCTTGGCCGGCAATGCGTCCTGGGAAGGCACTGGTGCAGGCGTAGAGTCTGCCGGCGGCAGCTCTGGTGCGAGCTGGTCGGCCCAAGGCTTTTCGTCTTTATCGCAGGGCTGATACAAGAAGTTCTCTGCCCTGGCAGGGTCGAGGAGCGGCACCAAGGGCGGCTCTTCAGTGCAAGGCTCAGGCAGGTCTTGAGTAGACGCCCCTTCGGGCGGCAGTGTTGAGGACTCATCCGTGGGAAGGGCGGCCTCTGGCAAAGGCGACGAGGATCGCGAGGCCGTGCGTTCCCGCAAGGCTGCAAGCACGGCGGTCAGGGCTGCCTGGTTCTCTTCCGTCATGCTGGAGACAATGCCCATCAGGTCCGAGGAAGGCACTTGGTCCGACATGCTCAAGGCGAGCGAATGGGGCCGAGCAGGAGTGGGCGCGTTGCACACTGCTGAAATGGCTGCAAAGCACAAGTCTGATGTTACAAAACGGATGTGCACACGGCAAAAATGCTTGGGGCACGTGATGACAAGGCTGCTGGAGAGCCGGCGCGGGCCTGTCATCCGCCGAATGCACAAAGGCACTAAGATGAAGGCAAGGTTGTAGCACGGCTGTGAAATGAGGCCACGGCAGTGAATGCCTGAGTCCGCTGAGCGACAGGGCTTATTAGAGCGGGTGTCAAGCAGAGCGCGAGCCACACACTTTTAAAACTGTGAGCATGACGTGAGGTCCGCAGGTTCGTGAGAGTGCGTCTCCCTAA
>CAUJNA010000423.1:182500-233764 GCA_963377175.1 Effrenium voratum | reverse complement strand
TTGAGCGCAAGTCCGGCTGCCATGCGGGCGAGGCGGGGAGTGCCTTTTAACTCCTTGCGCAAATTGTCTCTGTTCAGAACAACAGGCTCACTCATCGCAAAACCTCTTGAAAACTCATTTGTCAGAAGCGAGCGTCATGTCACGCTCTCCCAGTCCGGCCTGGGGTTTATCTTTTGCTGGTCGAGGATGGAATGGTACACGCTTGAGCCAGATTTTAAAGGCTTGCCAGTGGATCGCCAAGATCACCTTCGCTGTAAGAAATGGAACCCGAATGCATTCCTTTAAGATAGAGCTTGAGGACAGTGGCACAGCCTGGCCGGAAAATGTCGCGGATAGAAGCGGTCCCTGCCGGTCTTTTTCGAGTATTCGAACCCTGACGGTTTCGCCGGGGGGCAACATTCGAAAGTGATATTCCTGTTCCATGCTGATGAACGGTGAAACGTAGAATTCCTTCCGCTGGTTCTGGCGAACACCCGCTTCACTGAACTGACCCGGTTCCACGGGAAGGGCATATGTATGTAACCCGCCGAAGGTGTTGCGACCCTCATAAACGATTGCCGAGAGATGATCATTTTCATCGTACGCGTAAAAGACGCTGAGCGGATTGAAGCCGTAACCAAGGAGTCTTGGATACGCGAGCAAAAGGATCCTTGAAGGCTTTGCAACAAGTTTTTGCTGAAGCACGTTTTCCACGTGTCGTCTGAGACTCGATCCATCTCTGGGTCCGTGGTCACGCTCGTGAAATGACAGCAGATTGAAGCGATTGACCGAAAACCATCTGCTCAAGCGTCGCGCCGCATCGAGTTGGTCCAGATCTATCAGAAGCGTAAATACCGAATAGCTGAACCGGTGTGCTTTGGGCTTCATGCGATGATGCATGACCTTACCCGGGTAAAGCGAAGCTGCCCGGCCCGGCGCCGGTCCGTTATCGCAAACAGTATTTGAGGGCTTCGCCGTCATTCGGCAGCTTCCCTAAACTCTGTCGGTGCACTGGAGGTTTTCCACGGCAGTTTGGCACCCAGTTGTCTGGCGACAGCCAGCCCCGATGCGAGACCGTCTTCGTGGAAACCATGGCCATTCCAGGCGCCGCAGAACCAGGTGTTGTTGACCCCCTGAATTTCATCCAGCCGCCTTTTCGCGCTCAGTGCACGCGCGTCGAACTGCGGATGATCATAGACATATTTTTCAAAGGTTTTGTCTTCTTGTGGCGCCTCAAAGGGATTGAGTGTCACGAACACGGATTTGTCGCGAGCGATGTTCTGCAACCGGTTCATCCAGTAACTGACGGTTACATCGCGCGTCTTTCCCGCTTCCCGATCCGACATGTAATTCCACGACGACCAGACTTTCTTTCTTTTTGGCATCAGGTTCTCGTCCCGATGAAGATAAACCTCGTTGGGTCGGTATCTGATGGCACCCAGAATTTCGCGTTCGGCCGGACTGGCGTCACCGAGCATTGCCAGGCTCTGATCGGTGTGACTTGCAAGGATGATTTGGTCGAATTCATCGGTATGACCGGAACGATCCTTTACCTGGACCTTGCCGTCGTTGCGAAGAATTTCGGTGACGGCGCATCCCAGCCTGATTTTTCCTGCGAGCGGTGCCAGCAAACGGTTCACATAATTTCTGCTGCCACCCGAAATCGTTCGCCAAAGTGTTGTTTCAAATGACAGCAGGCGATGGTTTTCGAAGAAGGCAACGAAACTCTCCGCAGGGTAGGCGCGCATTTCATCAATCGGCGTCGACCAGATCGCAGCGCCCATTGCCAGGAGGTAATCGTTGGTGAAACCCTCCGAGTATCGGTTTTTCTCCAGGTATCCACCCAGTGTTTCTCCCGATAACCGTCCGGAATGAAGATCATGCACCGCCTGCTTGTTGAAACGGAAAATGTCTCTCAACATGATCAGAAAACGGGGCGACAACAGATTGGATCTCTGCGCGAATACGGTGTTGAGCGAATCGCCCGACCATTCGAGTTTTCCATTGTCTGCCGAAAGCGCGAAACTCATGTCGCTTATTTCGGTCTCGACATCGAGATAATTGAGAAGGGCGGTGAAATTGGGATAATTGCGTTCATTGTAGACAATGAAACCCGTATCTACCGAAATATGAGTGCCGTCATAGTCGATGTCAGCCGTAGCGCTGTGCCCGCCAGCCCTTCCCCGCTTTTCATACAATACCACCTCGTGGTTTTTGCTCAGGGCCCAGGCTGCACTGTTTCCGGAAATTCCGGAGCCGATAACGGCAATCCGCATGATCGATCCTTTTTTTTATTGATCTGGATAGTCCGCAGGGACTTGCGGCCAGCAAAATTTTCTCCGTTTTCTCAAGCGAATACGGCGGAGAAAAGAAGGCGGATCACGCCGGGCGATGAAATAATTAAATAAATTCCGTAGATTGGCGAATGCAACAGCTTGTGCGTGGCATTGGGTGCCGGCAAAAAAAGGGTCCGTTCTTGGAACGGACCCGATTGAACACTAAAAATGTGTCTGGCTGAATTGAAGGGTCAGGCCTGCAATGAATCGACCAGCCAATTCCAGGCGACTTCGACACGAATTTTTGCCGCATCAAAAAGGCTACGACCTTGTCCCAGACGGATTGGCCGAAATCCGCAACCTGAAGCATTGTTCCACGCTTGATCGGTTCGTTCTCGGTTTCAATTAACTCGACAGTGGTTGCTTCCGTACCGTCATTGACGACACGTCGCGTAACCATCAGAGCTCCTTCTGTCACCAGCCGTGATTCGTCCTTGCCGGCAACAACCGTCTCCTGGTCCATGGCTCGGACAACAACAGCCCGCCCATCCGGAAGCAAATGCGTTTCGTTGGTATTCACCTCGGAATCGTAAATCACTTCTCCATAGGAATCGATCAGCTCGACCCAGACGACATTTTTGCCGTCAAGTTCGATTTCACCGACCCATATGGTCAATTCGCTTTCCAGCGGATCTGTCTGGTCCACTGTGGCCGACGCGACTGTTACCGCAAGACGGTCCTCCGGCAACGTAATTGTTTCCTGAGGAAGTTGTTCGGCAACTGCGCCCCCTGCCAGGGCAAGGATGAGGCCAAGCGCAAATGTTCCTGCTTTGGTATTCCGTTGCATGTTCGCCTCCCAAGGCTACTACAACTGTTATTACCGCGCTTGGGGCACTTGCAGATCCGGTCTGTTTCGACTCTTTTCCGCAATGTTTATATCAGTTTAGTGTGCGTGCGCCCCACGCTGCGCGGTCACGATTTTGCCATTATCGCACCACATTCTGCTTTTTGAGTGTAATGAACATCACATTTTTCGGTGTTTTCATTTACATTTCATTAATATTTGGGGTTCGCGGCCGGTCATTCAAGGTTAATCACCGCGACGTGACCTAAATCCTCCTGTTAAAATTAACTAAGCAACACGAATGCTGATGCTTTAACTGGCAAAGAGTTCGTTTCTAAAAACGTGGATAAGCGTACCTGTAATTAAATTGTTGGGCAATCTAAAAACTTTTCGTAACGTTAATTAGGCAGCTGGCGATGCAGGGCAACAATGAGGAAATGTTGCCGGTTCGTGACGTCATTTGTGGTCTAAATCAGGCAAAAAAATTCTAGTCACTGGTGGTGAACGAGTTTTCAACGGCCGCCCGAAGCGCTTGAACAGACTTCGCGCTGGTGGACATCAAACCAGATGTCGGAACAAAACCCAGGCGCGTTTCCACTCCGTCTGAGGGGGAGGGAGGATGCTGGACAGAGCAGGAAGCATGAAGTTCGTCGACCCTGGATCTGCAGAGGATCATCGATGCATTCTCCGGAGTGATGCCGGCACCGGCCATAACCGAAAGGCGTCCTTTGGCACACCTGACGGTTTCTGCAAGAATGTCGAGACCCAGCTCGGCACGCAAGGCGTGCCCTGAAGTCAGGATTCTTTCAAAGCCCAGTTCAACGGCATCTTCAACACCAGCGGAGACATCGGTCAGGGTGTCGAAGGCGCGGTGCAGCGTGGCGGGTAGTCTGGTTCTGCCGAGCGCCGCTGACAAAAAGTCAAGATCCAGACGGTGTCCTGGACTGACAGCACCGATCACTATCCCGTCCAGGCCCGTGTCTTCCGCGATCTGGATATCACGCAGCATCAATGACTTTTCAGCCTCTGAATAGCTGAAGTTGCCGGAACGTGGCCTTATCATTGCGTAAACAGGAACCGAAAGCTCAGAGGCGGCCGCCATCAGGCCTGTAGATGGCGTCAACCCGCCTTCCGAAAGTGCGGCGCACAGTTCAATTCTGTCAGCTCCGTATTTTTCGGCAATCACGGCGCCCTCAATTGTATCGACGCAAACCTCCAGATTTACCCTGCTCATGAACGCGCGTCCCCAAGGGTCCTGCGCGCAAAAATTCCAGCGCCATGCAGACCGCCGTTTTCGGCAAACTGGCCCCTGACAACCAGGGGTGCAGAATAGTGCGCGAGCACCAGAGCGCGGGTTTTTTTGTCGATCAGTTCAAGCAGCTTCGTGTCATTCGACAATCCGCCGCTGACCGGAATGACATCGGGTCCCAGCGTATTCACAAGGACAGACAACGCACGCGAAAGGAGTGTTGTGAAGGCCTCGACGGTTTCGGTCCCTGAAGGATCATTTCGGTGCCAGGCACTGGTGATTTCCTTGCTGGAAAGTGTCTTGCCGTGCAGCGACGCATGTATGCGTTCCATGCCGCGTGCGGAGCCAGTGGCATCGACGCATCCGACCTGACCGCAGCCGCAGGCATAATGCTCAATGCCAGAAAATTTGCCACCGGCCGTTGGGTCAACAATCGGCCCATGACCCCATTCGCCGGCCATTCCGCCAAAACCGTTGACAAGATCACCGTTGATAACGAGGCCTCCGCCGACACCGGACCCGAGGATCACTCCGAAAACAACCGGCTTTCCATTTCCAACCCCGTCGACAGCCTCGGCAAGCGCAAAAGCATTTGCATCGTTGATAATGGCAACAGGCCTGTTCAAGGCGTCCGACAGTTCCCTTTGCACATATCGACCGTGAAGGCACGGAATGTTGGCGACATCCGCGATTCCGGTTCGTTCATCGTAGGCGCCTGCAAGAGAAATCGAAATCGGAGATCCAGCCTCTCCCGAGCTCTGGCCCACCGCATGGATAAAATCCGTCCAGTTGTCTCTTGGTGTTTCAACCCGTGCGGTCTCTGCAACAGTTCCATCCAACTGCATTTCACCATGGCGTATGAAAGAACCGCCGATATCGAAACAGGTAATCATTGCCTGTTTTTTCGCTCCTGATGCATGACAATTTCAGCCAATTATAATACCAATATGCAACCAATTACGGAGCTAGTAAACCCGAAAATGCGCGTGCTTAAGCAAGGTCACCTGTTGGCGCAGCTGTTTGACGACTGAAAAACGACTTGAAGCGTCCTCGACCTCGTCCTCGAACAGGTTGCCGACCGCTGACAGCACGGAGCGTTGGTCACTCTCTTACTCAAATGGTGTAGTCAGAGAAAAGGTCGCAGGTTTCCGTTGTTCAGAACAAGTGCGTTTTCCGCGCCACTTACGTCGAGGCCCTCGCTCAGCATCAGGACGGCGACTTTCACGCGGCCGTTTGCTTTTTCCAGCGCGTCTGCTGCTTGTTCAGGACCGCAATCCGTGAGGTCCTGCAGTATCCGTTGTGCGCGCTGGCGCAGTTTATCATTGTCCGCCACGAGATTGACCATGTGCCCGCGGACTGCGTGTCCGAGCCGCAAGGCGACAAGAGTCGAGATCATGTTGAGAGCGACCTTTTGCGCACTGGCTGCCCCAAGACGGGTCGAACCGGCAATGATCTCGGGCGGCGTTTTCAAAAGGATCGGATGGTCTGCTTCATTCAGGATCGGAGTGTCCGGATTGTTGGCAATCCCGATCGTGTGTGTTCCCGCAGCTCGCGCTGCCTTGATTACACCAAGCGTATAGGCGGTCGACCCAGGAGTCCATTGCAAACATATGTTTCAATTATTTTTTAGCTTTGGTCCATGTCATGCGTGGTCATCGCGAATGAAGGTAAATATGGTTGTTTCTCTTGCAAGTCAATTACTTATCCGTGTTCCCTTTGATTCTCCCATAGCTGGTCTTGCAGTCCTGGGTGAATACATTGGATTTCCTGGGAGTTTCTTCGACACGTGCCCATGTGAGCGCCTGCTATTTGTGCAGCGGCACACATGCTAAAGGCCAGAATGAGCTACAAAAGGTCCCGAGAACAACCCAACAGCAGTTTGTGAGCATGACAAGGATGTGCGGACAACATACATCCATGACGTTGCAACGCGTTGCGAAATCCTTGCTGCTCACATGGCATCTCTGTGTGCGCACAGCCCTATTTATGTCGGTTGATGGTTGCCGCATCATGAGAAGCACGGGTCCCAACATCGGAGCGTTGCAGACGACCTAGCAAAAAAACGAGCGATGTTTGGGGCTCCGGGTTAGGAGCCAAAAGAAGCGCCGGCCCTTGGTCGTTGTCTCCAAGCGGGTTCGGCACTGAGAGCGCGCGGTCGGTTTTTAGCCGGCTGGGTGGCCGCGATCACATTCATAGCATGTTGCCCCTGGTACCAGTAGCTCTATTCTCAGTCAAGAGGGGAATCTTGGGATCTCCATGGCGCCGATTCTTGGAGGAGAGTGAAGGTCTCGAGGTCTGAATTGGAGATGCCGAAACTTCAAGCTGAAGTTAGAGGCTCCGAACAAGTACTCAAAGATGCGCAAGGAATCAACCAAATATACTAGAATACAAACGGATACACGCGAAATGCCGAAACCCATGGTCCAACAGCGGACGTGTCGCTTTTTGGGATCTGAGTCATGGGTGATTGTCTTTTGCCCTTTGAACCAAACCTGAGCAGGGTACCCTAAACCAAGCCCAAATGAACCCTAAACACCCAAAACCAACCCAACCCCAAACCAAGCCTACACCAACCCTAAGCCAACCCTACCCTAAACCAACCCTGACAAGCCACAGATATGCCAGGCTCTCCTTTGGCTTAGGTCCCTGTGGATTGGGCCCGAGTCATGCATGAGCCTTTGGTCTTCCTGGTGCTTGGGTGCGGATGCCCAGGAAGAAAAAAAAAGCGGCGAGTGGTGATATGGGTATAGGTCAAACCAAACCACCAGGAATTGGACTGCAGGCTTTAGTCTTTGCCCATTTAAAATACCAGGGCCAGCCATTTTGGGTGCCTATTTTGGACCCACGCCCATATGTTCAGGGATTCAGACGCAGCCTTTTGGGCGGGGGAAAGCCCGTTGCGTCAGCCCAATGGGGTCCCCCTTGATGGCCAGAAGCTACAACTCGAGAGGAAAGAAACTCCTAGGTTGAGCTAGGACCGCTAGGTGAGAGGTTGTACTTCACTGTTCTTGGCATGTGTTTGTTGCTTCTTCTTTTTTTCTGGTTTCTTTGGTGATGTTCATTTTGGGCATTTGGCTGCAAAAAGCATGCGAGGCGTTCTCTCGAAAAGGCTCAGCAAAGACCAGGAACCAAATGCCCAGGCTATGACTGGAGGTCCTTTGGGTTTGCTGGACTTAACGCACCCCAGCGGGGCCTCGGGGCCTCAACTTCACACGATGTAGACAAGTGGTCCTAGTGATTCCGTTTAATTCCATTTAGTAGGTGCACATGTAATGTCGCGTACGCGACTGCAAGTGTTTTCACAAAGTCAAGGTTGATATGTGGATGTGTCTTTTTGAGGATACCATTTTTTTTGTGGTAAAGGGCAACCATACGGAAAACCATCATTCGTTGGGGTCCAACCTTAACAAAAAAACATGCCACCCATGTTTGACATCCGTAACGGGATCCAGACAAAACCAGCGCCATGGCCAATTCGACTAATATGCAGTTTGGAGAGGTTTGGAATCTCAAGCCCTTGGTTCTTATCCAATTGAAAGGAATTGAAAGGAGGAGTTCCACTTCCCACACACCCCCTTGGCGGATTCTTTGGGAGACTTGATCCCAAAGAAGAACATGCTTTGGTCCAGCCTGAGGGCTTCAGCCTTTGGGGTTTAGTGGCAACCTTCCCAACACCCCAGGACCCGAGTCATTCCCCGGGAGAGGTGTCGCTTGGGTCCCAGGGTGCCGTTCTCCCCGACCTCCTTGGAGCGGGCTGGCTTTCTGCAGGCCGGGAAGTCGCTGACTCGTTTGGTGGGACGTTTCGGAGTTCGGTGGGTGTCACTTTTGATCGCAAAGAGGGCCTTGGACATGGTTTCCTTCTGGAAATCAAACTTGGAAACAAGTTATTAGACCTTGTGCTCAAAGGGGGAAGAAAAGCAGCCTAGTTTTACATCATGCCTCGAAGTGCAGCTTGACGCCGGAGCTTGCCGGTGGGTCAACCTCACGGATCAGAGCACTCAGATCGTCCGCCTTCAAGCCCTGGGCTGCCTCAAGCAAGCAGAAGTGGCCATGGTTCAAAACCGTTTTGGATCCCATTTTGGGATAGGTGAATTTACCACCCATTTTGGAACCTATTTTAGTGGTTGGATTGAATCGGATGTTCATTGGGGGGTAATCGGGGTTTTGACGGTCAAGTGGGTCAGGGCACCAAGTGATTTAAGCCAGAACCGTAGCAGTGCTTCAGGGGATATACAGGCTGAGCTGTGTTGTTGGGTTCTTTGGTTATGGGGTGAAATCTCTGACTCACTTCCCCGAGTTTCCGGACTTTCAACTTTGGGTCAGGATCAATTGATTTTAAGCCAAAGACAATCCTTTAAACCGTAAACATGGCTTAAGGATTTTGAGAATCCCCAACAGTCGCAGTTCAATTACTTTTGAGAACCCCCCCCCTCCCGCATCCAAAACATAATAATAGTGGCTTCATTTTTTGAGGGTACCCTGTGCTTGGCGGTTGTAAAGGGAAGCCAAGAGGAAACCCACATTTGTGTGGGGAGGGGAGGGGGGTCCGGAAAAGGACGAAAAGGCCACCCGTTTGGGATTCCTTCAAGTTGTAACCACAAGGGACGCATGGAGCTTTCCCAAGGCCAAGTCCATCGTGATCTATCAGCGCGATGTGCAGAAGTGCTCGGACGCGCCTTTGGTGGATTCCAAGGCGAGGTCCGGAGGAAAACCGCGACTGGTGGAAGCAACATGGCAGGTGTGTCTTGTTTTAGGGGACCCTCCAAACTGGTGGTTTTGGTTGTGTCTTCTTCTATGTTTTCGTTTGTGTTGTGTTTTTTTTCCATGTCTTCCTTTGAGACAAGAGAAAGGGTACCCTCAACAAAAAGCCACGCCCAAATGCCGGCTGGAAGTCCTAGCGGATCCCGGGCACTTTTTGCAGGCCATTGTTGGAGGTCAACGCACCGAACCAATGGGCTAACCCTTCTTGGATCCCAAGTCACCGACCAATTTTCGTGTGCAAAACTGACCACAACAACAGACAGGCATCGTTGTGCTGCTGCTTTTTCTCGACCCCATGGAGCATGGAGGCTTCTTCTTACCCCTCGATTCAAGTTGGTCTCACGCGTAACTCACAAAGGGTAGACCGCTGAAGCGCCATTGAATGGGTGAGGACAACTGACTTGCACCAGAGTACTTGGGCATATTATATTCTAAATATTGACTCGGACCCAAACGGATGTCGGTCCGTTTGGTTTCCCCTATGCAGCAAAGGGTACCTCGTAGCCCAACACGGTGGAGAAGGTACTGAAACTGACAAAGCTGAAGGTGGGCCTCCATTGCCTTCTTGGCCCATTGCGAGTTCACCAGACGAATGCCTGAGGTTCGGTCCCAACATGTGGCTGTGGGTCAAAAAGATGCACCGAACTGGCACCCTGGCAAATGGAACCAAAAGACTCAAACCTGCGTATCCCAAGCTGTTTAATTTGAGCCAAAGCCATGTGTCTATGGTCCATGAGCTCTTTATCGCATGTCCGGACCTCCGCTCATCCTATGTTTTCTCGGGGACCGTGGCTGAACTCAAGGGCAAGCGCGCAGGATGAGAAGTTCGACACAGCTCCGCCAAAGTCTTGACACATGGGGCTGACTGTGGATAGGTCCCAAGACCATAGGTGTCCTTTTGGTTGCTTTGCTGGACAAATAGATGGCGATTCCAGGTTTACCTGGTGGTTTAATCATCTACCAGGGAAACCCATCAATTTCCCCTAAAAGGACACCTATGCCCAAGACCCTTTGTTGTTTTGCCTAGCCGTAAGGTGTGGAACGACCCAAGACCCTTTGTCCGTTGCCGGCAAAGGGGAGCAAGATTCATTTGTGCTGGTGCCGTGGGTTTCATTTGATTCTAGCCCCATTTGTAAGGTCCGTCAAATTAAATGGACCTACCCGAGAATTTGTAGCTACACATGGGTCATACAGGAGCTATCCAGGGTATATACCCCAACAGCCATCCTTATATTGATGTTTTTTTATTTCGGGTGTGTAAGTAGGACCTTAGATATCAACAGCCATGTGATCGATTCATTCTTCCCTTACTTGGCACTTTTTCTCGACATCCGCGCCAGACATTTGCAGTGCGTTGCCAAGAGCTTTCGAAGCTGTCCATGTGCTCGCGGTAGATCGTATATCAACATCTGCTTGGTCCAGATATGAGCAATGATCTAGTCGGTTTTGTCATCCACTTTAGCAAAGGGGATGACACGGAGCACACTCAAGACCATTAGGAAATGGGGGCTCACTCCCCAAACTCTAGTGTTTTGTTGGGGAAACAAGTGAATTTGACTCCAGTCCATAGTCCTTGGTGGTTGAGTCACCCCCTTTACACCAGGGAACAAAAAAGAAACAATGGCAGGTTTGAAGGCAAAGAGGATGCCAAAGCCTAAATGGTTCTCCTTTAAATCAACCTGAACAAGGGTACCCTCAAACACAGCGAAATCTATTCTTATTCCCCGAGTCTGGCTTTGCCTCAAAATCGGGGAACATACAAACAGGTTGCTTCTATTTGGTTTCCGTGTCAACACGCGCGATGTCACGGTTGCAAGGGCAAAAGAGCCCAAACACCGCGTGTTGGTTTGTGTGCCAGCGCGTGTCTCATTTTTCTAAGAGGACCCTTTTTGGGTTGGTTTCGTTTCGATCGGACGTCAGGCCGTGTTTGCCCAACGCCTCGTAGAAGCCCTCGTTGCCGAAGCAGGCGCCTGTTGCCGGGTCGGAATTTGGGTGAGCGCCCAGACGTTTTTTTTTTGGGGGGGTGTATGTTCTTTTTCTGGGTGGGTGGGCTACATTTGGAGGTGGGTTTAAAAAGCCAACCAACAGGAATCCGCGTCTATTTTGGAGCTCCCCTATTTACATCATTCCTTTGGAGGTAGTTGGATCTCCAGGGTTTAGAAGCTCAAAAAGGGGGCTTTTTGGGAGGGTTGATTGTTTCCCCACACTCATTTGGGATTGAATTTCGAATCATGGAAGCCTTTTGTGCCCAAGGAAAAAGAGCGATGCAGGACCTTTCTAAGGGTTATGAGCCCAACGTTTTTCGGGTGAGCCAGCCATGGCATCTTCAAGGGCTCGCCAGAGTGGAGACAGAGCCGGGAGGATGTGGCGCTGGCAACCCGTTTTGCTCGGAACGGGCTTGCGAGGCTCAGCTGCGGACTTTGAGGCCTAGGGGCCTCGAGGAGCAGAGGGCGCAGCTAGAGAGGAGCTTGCAGCCTTCCGGCAGGTGACCCAGAACGGGGCGCTTTGGCAAGAGATGAAGAGTCTGAAGAAACACCGGGAGACAACAAGCCGAGCGCGGACAAGGAGGACGAGAGATGGCTGATGAGGGACACGGAGAAAAAGCTGGTGGAGGAGCAGGTCAGTTGGTGGTCATCAAGATCATGGGAGAGCTGGGTGGCCTGGGAGTGCGGAAAGCCAGCCTCACCGTGGTTCGCTAGCTTTGTCATCAGCCTATGGAGGAGGTCAACCAGGAGGATCGTTGTGGGATGAGAGGGTGGGACTTTGGGGTGGACCTTGGTGGACCTCATCAAGGTGGGGTTCAACAACCAACAGCCAACTGGAAGCCATCTTGGAGGAGCTCTACTACCACGCGGCAATGACTTTGGGTGGCGGAAACCAGGAGAAGGAGCAGCAAGATGGGTGGCTGGATGCCGGGAAAGACCATTCGCAATGTGGACTTGCGGATCGCTGGTGGTTGACGCTGATCACCCGATGATGGAAGGCGAGCGAGGGCTTGTCGATGAGCTCAGGTGCCTGCCTGGTGGGAGGACGTGTTGCTGGTCTCTTCGGAGGCTTACGTGACGCCGTTGCAAGCAGACCCCGTCTGATGGCCTTGCCTGCGGGGTTGAAGCACGACCCTGTTCAGACGCTACGTTGTTGGCGGGGGCTCTGGTTCGTAGGAGTCATCACGAGGCGCTTCAGCCAAGCAATGTTCATGGCAGGTTGAAGCTAGAGCGGGTGTCACCCGCAGACGGGGCTGCAAGAAGGGTGCGGATTGCCAGTGTGTTCACGACTGGAATGGGTGGAGAAGCGGAGCGGCAAACCACACAAAGAAGGATTGCCCGGTCAAGCCTTTGAAGGATGTCGGTGGAGGGAGGAGGAAAAGGAAGCGCTATTGGAGAAGGGAAGCCCAAGGCTGTTGTGAAGGTGGAAGTCGGCGGAGGGGCGATTGAAGGGAACGGGGAGGCCAAGACTACATCGACGACTCCGGCGGCATCCTCGACAGAGAAGGAATGATGGCGGGGGGCCGATGGCCGCGCTGGTGAAGGAAGCGGCGGGACCTCAAGCGTATGAGGGGGCCTTCCGACCATCACTCAATCGGGTGCAACTTGGAACGAGGAGAGCGTTGCTTGATGGGGGAGCTACTCACAGCCTTTGGGGGAGCTCTTCTCAAGAAGAACGGGAGGAGGCAAGGGATGTGGAGGCGCAGCTCGCGGAACGGCAAGTGGCTTGGATGCGAACTTTGCTTGCTGAGGAGGAGGTGCAGCCCACCGTCCCTCTTGGCCACTTGATCCAGCTTGGCTACAACGTGCGATAGGAAGGGGCTACCTGTGTGCTGACCGACTGGGAGGGGCGGATGCTGGACACAATGCTGGAAGGAGGCTGTCCTACAGTGGATGAAGAGCTGGGTTTGGAGCTCATCAAGGAGCTGGAGTGCACGGCGTCGTTTTCGCTTGCTGATATTGTGAGTTATTTGCTTGCTTGCTTGCTTGTTTGTTTGTTTGTTTGTTTGTTTGTTTGTTTGTTTATTTATTTGTTTGTTTGTGTGCTTGCAGTTGATTTGTGTGTTTGTCCGCCTCTCTGTTCGCCCGTCCGTCAGTCTGTCTATTTGTCTCTCTGCTTCGTGTGTGAGTGTGTGTGCGTGTCTCACCTCTTGCCAATGTGTTCAATGTGTTTTTGTTTGTAACATGAACCAGTATGGTATGGTGAGTTTTTGGTCTTGAGTTGTTGCTTGGTGTCAGTTACAGTTGTTAGTTGCAGCAGCAGCAGCAACAGCAGCTCGTTTGGTCGCTAGAGGTATACATCACACCTTTAAACATTGCCGCGCAGCGAATTCGCAAGGCCTTGAGTCTGAAACCAACTGTTTCCCTCGCCATATGGATTTCTTGACTGTTCTTGGCATTTGTTGTTGGTTTTGTTCATTTTGCTTGCAGGGCTGCAAAAAACCAGAATTTTTGCTACCATACCAAGACTGGTATAGATGTAAGTCTGCATGCGTCCTGCGCCTGTTAACAGCTGAACTTGTCAGACAACAAATTTGGCTTCATGAGCAGCCTAACAGAGGGCTGGTGAGCTATCAGTGTTTTCCGTTGTGTTTTTGTTCACCCTAACCTCGCAGACCATAATACAGTATCCTGCTTGAACGTTTTTGCTGAAGTAGGATGATACTTAAATATATATATATATATATATGAATATATTGTGCAGCGTCCCTGACCTCTCCCCCCCACCCATGGTCATAGTTCAAACAGAATCCCCCCCCCCTCCCTGTGGTCCTTTGGTCCTTTGGTCCTGTGGTTGGGTTGTGGTGTAGGGTTGCCTTAGGATGGGTTTAGGGTCGGTGAAGGGTTGGTTTGGGGTTGGTTTTGGGGTGGTTTAGGGGTTGGTTGAGGGTTGAATTGCTCAGGTTGCGGGAGTGCTGGGTGGCGGTTGCGTAGCGGTTTAGGGATGGTTGAGAGGTCCCAAAGGGGGGGGGGCAGCGGGGAGACACGGTATGTGAATGTACAGATGCCATACATGCATATATATATATATGCGTACAGACATATGTATATATATATATATGTACACCATCATATATATATATACACATAGATATGCACATGGTACATGTACATATGCATTGTGGATCTCATATGTACATATATATATATTACACACCAACAAACTCAAGATCCATCTGTGATAGACCACGTGGCATGCCGAAGCCAGGAAAAGTCTCTACGCCGGTGATCATGCACATCCACCTGGAGGCGTAGAACGCGCCCCCCGATGTTTAACTCTGTTCTGGGCTATCCAGTTGCCCAGTGCCACCTGTTTTCTCCTTTCTTTCGGATGGGCTTCACTTTAAAATCATCCAACGAAAAGGGTGGTTTTTTCCCCCTGGGTGGACTGAGCCACGTGGAGTTCTTGCTTCTCAGCATTCAACCTGGGATCGCTGGACGCGCAGCAAACAGCATGTGAGTCGCAATTGGAGGGTATCACGGGACAACCCCAGCCATGGGTGCGGATATCCGCCTGGGTAATTGTTTGCATGTTTCTGGGTAGACCATTCTAATACCGGGTTTTGATTCTCACTCATGTGTTGCAGGGGAGTTTGCGCTGGGTACAAGTTCGCTGTTTCCCCGCGCTTGGCAACATGCGTTTGGCGACTTGCCTGTCGCCCTGCACTCAGGACAACACAGAGCTCATGACCGAGACCGCAGAGCCGAAGAAAGCCAAGGTGCGCAGGATCCATCGAGGTTGCATGTGAGTCATAATCAAAACCCGTTATTAAAATGGTTTACCCAGAACCATGTAAAGAATTAAGAAGGCGGCCACAGCTATTTATGGCTGGGATCGTCCCTTACCAACCTTCATCTACCCGGGTTTTGATTGTGACTCATGTGGTTTTTCTTCGGGGTTCCCGGCCATTTGAAGAGGTATGCCCAATTCGGTTCTGCCCTTGTGCACGCGCTACAACGGAAACAATACGTCATTCAATGCAATTTAGGCAACTTGGTTTCATTATTTGATCAATGCAACCATGCATGCTGGACATTCAAACATCGATGCCAGCAACATGAGCAGGACGGAAAATCAGGACCAGGCACCAGGCTCAAACACTCCTTGGTGCTGGGCCGATTCCTTACCTCGTTATTATCAACAAGGGTGCGATTAATGGACTTGTGAGACATACGTCCATGCGCATCTTCCCTTTATGCATATCGCTTGGACTGGATCAGTTTAAATCTCCCTAAATGCGGAGAGAACCAAGTCCAAATAGTGTAACAATGTGTAACACGTACTGTATGGACCACGCCGCTCATGAGCAGCATTTGCTCTGTTGCTTCTGGAACACAGAAAACGTCAGAACGGCCGGAAGGGCAGACATGTATAACACGTTCACTTGGCCTTCCTTGTTTCCGGCGGGGCACTGAGCCCATCTGAACTCATTTCGCACCAGGGACTGCTGGAGATGCTGGAGTCGAAGGCCTGGCTGATGCTTGCACTCGGCACTCGGCCCTCGATTTGTGGGTTCTTCTCACAGGTGGCTGCTCAAATAAATGTACCAAAATGGCACCAAAAGGTAAATGGAACCAAAGACTAAAACCGCGCCCTAGCTCTTGAATCTTGAGCCACAGACAAGTGGTTGAACACCTTTTGGTTTCGCCTTGCCATCCACAAAGGGGGGCCCTACTTTGTCAAACCATCTTGATAGATCCCGGAGCTGCATTGGCGCCGGGTTCTCCTTCAAAGTTGACCAAACAAACAAAGGCGCCTCATATTTTTCCATGGGTCACTGGAGGTTTGGGACATTGGGCAACAGGCATGGCTTCTTTTGTTACAACACCGTGAGCCTGGAGCTCTAATTGACATGTCATGCTCTTCGCGGTCAGAGCACCGTGTTACTGGAGCAATGTTGATGCTGCTATCAATGAGGATATTTATTGCTGAAACCATGTCCATCTTCCCACATTTGACATGAGTTGTGTTAAAGTTGTGCTTTATGTTCCAGAATTGACCTGTCCTTCCTTCCTTGGGTGGCATGGGATTGGAATTGCGTAGGGTTATGTCTTTCTTACTGAGCACATTGTGGTTGGATTTCTTGTCTTCAGCGCGCAGCGCGATGCTCACGGCCGTACTGCTTGGGTACAGGCAAAACCTCGAGGCAGAAAAAAACCACGCTCTGTTGCCGAAATGTTCATAGCTCCCGGAAGGGGCACCGAGTGCACCCAAATGGGTGTGGCTCAAAAAACCGGTGCCAAAATGGAACCCTGGTAAGTGGAAACATGGACCAAAACCCGCGTAACCCCTCCTGTTTAATTTTGAGCCACAGCCAAATGACTAAGCATCTTTCAAGCAAGCAACTGAGTGCCCTCAAAATGTCCAACCGATGAAACATGAATGTCCCAAGTCAGCGTTAAGTTGGGCCTTTGCCGCGCATGTCCTCGAGTCATTGTGAGTTGACCGTGAACAAAAGAGAGTCAAATCAATCGAATAGGCACATGACACGTACAGATATGTTTGCTTTCAGCATAGCTCTGGAACTCGTCGCCTTTTTTTGGCCAGACTCGAGAAGATGATGACGATGACGGGGGCCAGAGCAAGTATGTCGAGGCAGGCGCCAACTTTTGCTTAGAGCTTCTTGCTACCTCAAGAACCTTGGGACCATCACTCGTCATGATTCGCCTGAATCCGTTGACCTGGTTTGGACGAGCCAACGTTGCAAGCCGGGATGGCTGCAGTTTTGCCTTGGGCTGTGCCAGTGCTTTCCATCGAGGGCAGCCATGCATTTGGAAAACGCGAACAAGATGTTGCCAATGCCGCCAATTCTTTGGGACACTGCACGCAAACTGCTAGCCAGGGGCTTCAAGGAGCCTTGCTGCAAGCAAGAAGCAGTGGTTGCGTAACCAAACTGGGGCGCCTTCAAGCAGTGCCTGCAAAAAGTACGATCACGACTTGACTGCTATTGGGTCGGGTCTTTAGACTTTATCTTTTTGGGAAATAAAGTTTGTTTTCCACTAAACCCCCAAACAGTGTTCAACTTTTTGCAGGGGTGTCTACAGGAACCAAGACCAAACAGCAGTGGGGTCGCGCTTGGGACCCGCGGGGGTTTCGGTTCCTTGAGGCAGATGAGATGCAGCAGATCGTGCTGCAGCACCGCTTTGCCAGCGGCGTGCTGCGCTTCTCTTGGACGGTTTCGATGGCGCGTAGGTTTGGGAATGCCTCGAATCAGACCTTGGCTCTCTTCCAAGGGAACATAAAAGAGGATGTTTTTCTAGTAAAGAAATGCTTGTGCAATAACCCAGGAAGAAATGCTTATCAAAGAAACATTGAAAGGAGTGGTTTTGTTTTTTCTTAAAGACATGTTATGTAATAGGGGATGTACAGCTTTAATGAGTGGGGAAGGGGAAAGAGAAAGCTCAGTCGGCGAGGTGGGGTGTTGGCAGTGGTTTGCCCCTTTTGCTGGTGGACGATGGCCAGTTCTTGCGTTGACTCAGCTGAAGGAGCGGGGTAGCTGTGTTCACCCTGTTCCCATAGGTGGTAACCTACTGTGGACGGACGAATTCCTGCACCACCCGAGCAACCCTGAAATGGTTCGATTCCCCTGTAAATAACAACAAACAAGGGTTTCCCATGGTTTCCAAGTGGTGCAGGATTTCGTCCATCCACAGTATTTGTGCGTTGTGTGACAGCTCTCCCAATCCACTCCTTCCTTATCAGCTGTGCCGGTTGCCAGGAATTTGGCGTGGATGGAAAACAACAACCTCGATCCATTTGGCGTCTTTTGGTTCGCATGTCAACGGGAAGTTGCAGCCTTCATCGCTCGTACCGGCGGGCTTCCAGTCATGCCAAGCCGTTCCACCGTAAGAGCCGAAGGAGTTGGAGACGGATAATTCGAGACACGAGTAGGTTTATGGCCACGGGTTAAAATACCGTACCCCAAATGAGCATCCCAATCCAACCACTAAAATAGAAACTATAAAATGGGTGGTGAATTCACCTACCAACCAAAATGGGATCCCAAAACGGTTTTGACACACGCGGGAGATCTGGACGACCTGATTTACTGTAAGTTGCGAAGAAGATCAGCGAAGTGCATGAGATGCGGCTTGTTGACCAGGAACCCCCGCGTGCATCATCCTGTCATGTGCAGCTTCTTTTCAACCATCGTTCTTTTCAAAAACCAGCTGTTTTCCCAGGGTGTTTGGCGGTTTTCCAGAAAGAAGGATCCCTGGAAAGAATGGGGAAGCAACCCTTAGAGTTTTGTGTTTGTTTTTTGCGAAGACCTGGGTTGGCCCTAGGTTCAGCTCCAACTTGGTGACCTGCTTGATGGCGAACGTCATGTGACCCTATGCTGGGGCGTATGTCTGTACACATTGAGTATGTGTCAGAATAAGGAGACGCCCAAAATGGCTTCGGTGGTCCCCTAAAGGTTTCCCTTGAAATAAACTGAACAGGTACCTTCAACAAAGACTCGCACACACACACACACATACCTATATATTTACATGCTCATGTACGCGCACATATGGGCGCACAAGCGCATGTATGTTTGATACACACGTCGTCATTTCTATGCGGAAACTGATGTGAACATGTATATACGTACGCGCTATCTGCATTTGTAGATGCTTTGTCATTCGTTGAGATATATTGATGTGCTGTATGTACATGATCGTGCTTGAGAAGCGAGCGGACATCAACCATTCAATGATGGACATTGTGGACTGTCGGCATCAACGGGTGAATTGCTGCGTGTGAGTTCGCAATGTCCGCATCAAAAACACCGGAAGAGCCAACAATAAATTGGAAGGCAATGGTGTAGGAGTTCGTCTCTGGGTGCCACTAATAGACAGGTTGCACGAGCATCATCCAATGCGACTTCTTTCGGTTTTTCAGTACTTAAAGGGGCATTGTACTTAGTAAGTTGGTAATAACCCTAATCAAAACCCACTTCCCATGGTTATAAGTCTCCTGAGTGGGTTCTTGAGCCTTTTCGCTCGCGAAAGAGGTACCAGCCGAGCCTGGCCGCTGTGCTCAACGAGATGGCGCGCTCAGCGTGACTGATGCCCCTAGGAGGAAGCACGCCATGACAACTCGGGGCCTACTTAAAGTGGCCGGCTACTTTGTAAGTGGTTAGTAACTCTGGTGTTGGTCTCCACTTTGGAGACTTATAACCATGGTAAGTGGGTTACAACCATGGTTATTACCAACTTACTAAGCACAATGCTCCTTCAAGTAGCTTACCCAAGAAAAGGAGACACCATACACCAGCTTCTACATATGCTTTGTGTAGTCCTAGTCGTATTTGGTATTGCAGCTGGCGTCCGGATGCCAATCAAGCTGAACCAAGCGAGCTGTTTTGAGGAAGCCCACCCACCATTGAATCTCTTTGATCTGTTGCCCGAGACAAAGTTGTGCAATCAATTTTGTCATGACCACTGTGTCGGAGGAATGTCAAGTTCTTCAGAAGCCTGCACGCTTCTGGCAATTGCATCAGCATCTCCCGATGCCTCAGTTGAACGTCACCGGAGCGCAAGTCGTTGTCCAACGAGTTCGTGCAACTTAACTCTTGAGCTGTCACTCACAGGTTAGGCTGCTCAACTTGTTTCAAGGTCCAGCGGTTTAAGCCTTTTGTTGGTCAGACAGATTTCACATTGACTTGCACTGTCAAGAGCAATTTGGTCAACTGGAATGGTCATCAGCCCGTGAACAAGGCTGAAACGGCCAATTTTCTCACCATTTCCTCGGACTTTACACCTAAAACTCACAGGAGCTTGTAATCATGGCAAAGGGTTGGCCCCGTTATTCTTACGCGAGCAAGTGCAAGCCCTTCGAGCTTGTTTATCAGTTTTGTCTTTGTTCGTTCATATGTGGAGTGTCTTCGGGGCTGCTTTACCACTGCCATACATTATCCCAGACTGACATGTTGGCGGGGCTGATTTAATGTGCGCTGATTTGCCTTATGTGTGCATTTTCCGGTTGCAAGGGATGTGGCGAGGCTCAGATACATCGACCATTCACTTGCACAAGCGGTTGGACAATTGCACGTACGTGGAACCCAAAAGGGATCCGCCTAAAAAGAAGATTCCTCAACAAAGCAGTGTTGCTTTTTGTTATTATTTTTCTTGGGGAGGGGGTCCATGTTGTATAATCTCCAGGAATTAGCTGGCTGGGATAGCTGGCATGGGGAAATCTCGGTTGCCTTCCAGAAGATTACAGTGGAAAGTGCTCTCCAAAAAAACAAAAATTAGCGACTGCGGGCACATCAATTGGCGCAGGCTTCACCTACCTTGCGCCGCACTGAAACTGTATTTTCCAATCAGTGATTCCCCGTGCTCTTTTGCGCGGCTTCCTTTCAAAAAATCAAGTACCCAAAAACGCCAGCTAACATGGAAGTGCACAGACCTCTGTCGAAAGACTACTTTCTCCTTGGAAAGGGCCTTTTTGCACTTCCATGTTAGTTGGTGGGAGGGTACCAAGAAAGCACGGGCGCCTTTTTCAGCGCACCTCGTCGCGCCATTTTTTCCAAAGCCATGCGCCAGGGCAAGGCCGCCTTTGTGGTGACGGAAGTGCCAGACGTCTGGACGGGATGACACTGGCTAGCAG
Organism: Effrenium voratum; assembly: GCA_963377175.1. NCBI lineage: Eukaryota > Dinophyceae > Suessiales > Symbiodiniaceae > Effrenium > Effrenium voratum. The sequence continues at coordinate 213,078 of CAUJNA010000423.1, read as the reverse complement.
TCGGGTGGCCAACACCCAGAGGTTTTTTTTTTTTTTTGGTTGAGTGACAGTAGATGGCACTGGGGGTTAGTCAAAGAACTTCATGTACTTGCTTCGATTGAGAATTACGTAGAGGGAATCGTGCCGCCTGCTTTCATCCTAGTGTGTACCCTTTATCCCTTGTCCTTTGGTCCCACGCAATGCTTGAGGCCCAAACAGGGTTGCGGTCACTGGGCAACTGGTTGAACACCCATGATGGGTTCGCGGCCTGGACGATATTTCATTTGGTTGCATCTGATCATGTCCTCAAATCGGGAACCCTGTGGGAACCAGCTTCACATGCGCACCCACCATTCCACAATTTAGAGGGATCCTCTGGTGAAATTAAGAAACACCCATCTGGAAGTTAGTCATGTTGTTTTGCTGATGTTTCTGTTTGTTTGTCTGCCTGCCCCTGCCTTGCCTGCTGTCTGTTTGTCTGCCTGCCTGCCTGGCTGTTTGTCTGCCTGGCTGTCTCTCTGTCTGCCTGCCTCCAACAGCTTGGGCAGTTTACAACTTGCTCGATCTTCTCACGGATTGCTCAATGGGTCCAGGCTTGGTTGCAAGATCTGTGAAAAGCAAGAAGCAAATCGGATGGCCAAGGTTAGTTGTACCTTTGGAACCAATGTATGAGCCATCCTATTAGCAGACAGACTGCTGTCCCGACAGAGTACGTAGTCAGAAGATCGCCTATGTAGGAAGGCCACCGTGTCTTCGCGTGCAACTCACGTTGGGGAAGGCTATCGATGAGTAGGATTTTGTGTGTTTGTGGCTCATAAGGTGGTTCGTGTCAACTTGTCTAAGACTTCGTGCAAAGATCAGGCGGAATTCAGTCTTGCCCACGTCTCAGCCCAAACAGGTTCTAAAACAGGGGTCAGCTTGCACCAAAATGATGTGTGTAGCGCCCTGGAAGCCATTTGCAAGCACCCCTTTAGGGTTCCCAAACGTAGTTTTTGTTCACTGCTGAATATGATTGAGCCATCTCTTGACCCTGCCCTAAATGGATCACCTGATGCAATGCAACTTCAGGGTATAGGGAGTGAGCCGTCCCAAGCAGTTCCAAACTTAATTTGTTGCCAGGAGAGGCTTGACGTTTGGGCAGCTGTACAGCTACATGATGAGGAAGAGGCCGGAGCGTGCGGGCGACGTGTTTGATGTAGCAGCAATGCAAGGCCCAATTGCGGGATGGACTGGCTGCAGTATTCACATGGCTTGTTGGAGTCTGTTTGTGGGTTACTCAGAAGCTTTTTCGAAGATGTTGGCGCGCGCTGTTGATTCATGAAGGCAGGCTGGTCAGGATTTTCAGCTCCTTTCGCCAGGTTTTTGAGCCATGGCAAGATGCCGAACGCGCCAACCCATTTACTTGCGAATGGGGGGGGGGGTCCATTCCGGGAGCCCTTGTTCAAGACGGATATACCTTTGGATAGCTTAGCAAGCCAGGGCCAGTCTGGGCCCAGCAAGAGTTGCCGCGATCATGGAAGAGGGCACACGCATCCGCAATTCTCCCAGCAACATGCTACAGGTCGCATAAGTTGTATCATGACAGGAGGTTCCGAAATCGCCCAATACACTTCCTGAGTTCATGAACTTTGAACTTTTTGGGAAGACCATTTTAGTGGTAAATATAAAGTTTGAACTTTTTTTGGGCCATCCACTCAGCAAGTGAGTCTTAGACCCCAACAAGTTGAGTCAGCTCGGTGGATCGGTGAATACCTCGAGCGTGAGGAACCTCATGCCCATGGCTCTCCTTCGCAAGACCACGGCGTCAGGCTCTAAGTCGCGCCGCGCCGCGTGCGGGCGTCCTTCAGATTGCGTGCAAAGGAGGACCATGGTCGGAGATTGAACAGGGGGTCCCTCAAAGAGTACATGTGGGCCAGTTGGAGAATCACCATTTTTTCCAGCTGTCTTAGAGGATCCTCTTGTGAAATGGATGCTTATTTTCTGAGTCCCTGATAAAATCCCTGTTAGGTTTCTTGACGATCCTATTCTGCCAGATGCTTCAAGAGGATCATGAGGGTCAACATGGGTTTTGCGGATCTCGAAACTCAACATCGCGCATTTGTCTGAGGCAAGAGGCACTCGACTACCTCGACCAGAATGTGGAGACCAGGCGGATTTGGCACCAAGTCATGCCAAGCCGCATGTGGGTTGATCCCCAAACGGCTTGGTCTCCTTTGGTTTCCCTTTAAACCAACCCAGGGGAGCCTCAAGAAAGGCGTTCCCATACGACAGCGCTGCCAGGGCTTGGCGAGCATTCAGAAACCTCAACCATGGGGAATCGCCAGTGTCCTTTCTCACCGTTTCTTTTTTGGGGGGAGGGTTCCCCTACTAAAATAGACAGAGAAAAGTTGGTACCCTTATCCTAACCTCTCCACTGTAGGACGTAGTTTACGAAGGAGCAAACATTCAGCAGAGCCTTCTGCTGGGAGTGCTTTGGTGCTGCTTCAGTGTTGCTTGAGTGTTGCAGGATATAGGTCAGTGGTGCCAGTTGTGAGCTGGTGCTGATGATGATTGGCTTTAAAGTTGTTGGGTTTTCTTTCCTTGTCCCCGTGCTGTGCCATTCATTTCTTTGATTCTGGAGCCGCTTGTTCCGGGAAGGGTGGTTTTCTTAGTATGCCTGGACTGTCCGGAACATGGTTTCCTTCTTCCTTCCCTTTCCGTGCGTATCCTTTCGGTTGCCCAGCCGGTCCGGTTTTGGGAGTTCCTCATTGGGAAACGCAATAACCAACAATAGCGGCTTTCCTGTGTTTTCTTATCACCACCCCGTATTTTTTTTTGGGGGGGGTATCCCCAGAAATTTGTTTTATGTTCCACCCTTCCAGGTGACCAATGCATCAAACCCGCCTGAAAAGGCTACCCTCAAACACCCCAATTCGGCTCAGCTTGGTCGCTTGAGCAACTTCCCAAACTGGGTGTGATCCAGACGCCTTCCGACGCTTTGGAACACTTTGACCGCTTGTGGGGCTTGGTATGGGGAACCTAAGGTTCCCCATACACTCCGAATTGGTGTAGGGGTAACAACTCGGGGTCCCAGAGTCCTCAGGACCATTGCAAACAATGGCCTCTTTGCCATTTTTTAGGCGTCAGCCCGTATGACCTTGCCCGGCAGGAAGATGGAAGATCCGGAGGAGCGCAGAGAAGTGTGGGCCAAATGTAGCAGCTGGCAGTGTCGCTCCAGTTTTAGTCATGACCCAACATGGCAGTTCAAGCCTTGTTGCAGGTGCTTGGCGATTGGTTGAGAGGCTTCTTCATTGTCAATAGATGTGTGATATGAATTCTTTTGCTGAGCACCCCATCAATCAAAGCCATCCCTTGCCTCTTTTGTGGGTTAATGCAGGCGGTAGGGCAAGGTAAGGTAGAGTAGGGAATGTGCGAATGAGAACGCAGGCCAGCGCTGTGTGTTTTCTCACACCCCGTGTGCTTGGAAGATCCAGAGTCTTGTGGGGACGTACCCGCCGGTGAAGATGCTGTTGAGAGTCAACATGATATCAGAGCGACAAGCACCTAGATTGAGGATTCCTGGGTATTGGAGAAGATGTTTGGCAACAAACAACAACCATTGCCCATCCGCTTTGAGTTCGGCGAAGCTGCCGTGGGGCCCGAGGAACAACGTGCCCGGGCCGTCAAAACGGACACCCTGATGTGCACTGCAACTGACAGGGAAGCAGTTGCCAGGAGTTGTTGTTTAAAAGAGTTTGTTCCATGTTTGGAAGTGGATGCTTGGGTGTGGCTGTGTATAAGATTATACACATGTATAACATGTACCTATATATTATACAGCGAGAGAGAGAGAGAGAGTGTGGTAAATTTGTTGCGTTTGTTCATGCTAGAGTATACAAGCACCTGGGTCTTGGAGTTTGGCGAGCCGTTCACCGTTCGGCGATTTGCTATTTCACATTCGGGTGTTTTTTTTCTTTGAGTTGGTGCCCATCGAGTCCAACTCTCTTTTTCAGGAGAAGATGGAAGCGGTCTACGCATTTGTGTCCAGAAAGGCGGAGGACTATCGGTCTCTAGTGGCATGATTCAGCGGGAGTGGGCATTCAGTATTCAGCCTCTGATGTTAAATCCTCTTTGGATTTGAGCTGTGGGCAGGGTTCTACGGGTTGATTCCCCATTCTTTTCAACCATCGTTCTTTTCAAAAACCGATCGCTGTTTCCCTGGGTGTTTGAAGGTTTCCTGAAAATAATTTCGGATCCCTGGAAAGAATGGAAATGGAAGGCAGCCCCAGAAGGGTGTAATGAGATTGATCCTGAAGTAGCTTCAAGGAATGCTCCTTGCCCTAGTTTCGTCCAGTTTGGAAACTCTTTTGGACAACGAAAGCCTCCAGGAGCACTATTGATACGAATCTTCACTGTTGTTTGGCATGTGTTTATCTTGTGTTTCGCATGTTTGGTTAGCTTCATTGTTAGTAGTTGGCTGCAAACAATAACGCGTTTTGCTACCATACCATACCAAGGGTTGTAAAGACATGTCAATGTGTCCAGACCCCAATCGTAAATTCGAGATCCACCCTGTGCCGCCCACGGTTCCATTGAAACTCCTTACTCGGCAGATTATGACTTTGACGGTGTTTGCGCCGCTTCAAGATCCCAATTGGACGGGCCTGCTGCTCTACAAAGCAATATTGCTCCCTCTGCAGGCCCTTTTAAGGGGCAACCGATTTCTTAGAGGATCATGCAGAGTTGCCCGTATCTCCGTTCAGGTCACTATGGCCATTGCCAACTTAAGGAATGTGAGGACAACATTGCTGTTGCTTTTATCCAATAACTTCTTCTGCCTGATGTGTTGATTCATGTAAATAGGGGGTTATCCAACAAAGATATGGACCGCATATTCTAGTCCAAGCTTACATTCACCGGGGCCAAGCCATTGTGAGATTAGCGTATTTTTGTTGACCCGCAGTCATGTGGGTATGGGTCAAAATGAAACCACCAGGGGACCGCAGGTTTTAGTCCTTGGTTCCATTTACCAGGGTTTCATTTGGGGTTACCGTATCTTTTGACCCACGGTCATTTGACACTGCTCTCGTGTTTCGTTTGCTTCACCTGAAGAATCGTTTCGCCAGGCAGGCGCTGCCCCCTGCGGAGCAAAAGAGGCGCTGGTGGCATGTTGAAGGTCTGTCTGAGGCGGTACCAGGGCCCAAACAAGGCTTCGGTGTGCCTGGAATGTAAACCCTTGACCAAAACCAAAGGGGAACCAACCCGAAGGGGAGTTTGCGGCTAGGGACACCCTTGAAAGAACCACCTAAAAGGGTACCAATTCCAGAACACACGCCCAACAAGTGATATGCAAGCCATTTGATCGCCACGTGTCTTGGGTTGGGTTTGTTGCAGAATGGGTATCCTTCACTTCAGAGTGGGGAATCTCAGTCCAAATCTGACCTTGTCACCTTTTGGTTTCCTTTTTATTGTTGTTATTGTTTATTTATTTTCAGTCACACAATTTGTGATCACCTTGTGTTCTGAGGCAAGTTTCGGCATGCGTATTGCTCCGGCCGCGGCTTCCCCTCATGACTGCCGAACCTGGCTGCTGACAGCCTCCAATGGGGGAAGCCACCGCAGCCGGGTCCCAACAACCGCCTGCGTTTTCAAGCATGCAACAAACCTCCCCTTTCGTTCGGTAGCCAAAAAGCAGTTGCTCTGGACCCGAAGTGTGGTGCGGGTGCTGGCAGGAAGTGTGGCAACTGAAAAGCATGTTGAGAATACGTTTTCCGTCATTCCCGGCACCCGGCTGTTTCCACCATGTCCAGAAAGAAGTGTCCCAAAAAGCAGGTGGCAGCCGGGGGAGTCTGCCTTCGCGCGGTACGCCCGGAGCTTAGAGTCGGACCAATGAAGGGATTTGGACCTGGTGCCCGGACCTGTTTTGAGGCTTCGTACCCCTTTGTTTTGAGGTTTTAGAGGGTCCGCCAAAAGACGCCCAATGGGATGGAGCTGTGAGCAATTCCGTATATCGGGAGTGCAAGGACAGAGTCTGTGAGGAATGTAGCAAGCTTCGAATGGATGTGGTTCGCTGAAAGGATCCTTCCAGATGAAATAGTGACGGAAGTATATGGAACCCTTCGCAAGTGGGGCAGGGCTGTTTGGGAACAGAGGATCATACAGTTGTCTTGTGGTGCACTAGAACACAATAGGCTGCTGCGCAATTTCAATTGTGTTGCTCAGACGTATTTCAGGGTTTGTGAGCTTGTTTCGGTTTCTTTGGAAGGAGTTCTATAGAGAAATGGCGAGGGCAGATGCACCTAAAGTCTCCATGACTCTTTAAAAATGGGGTCATTACCCGAAATAATGGGGTCATGGACCTATGTTTAAAGGGTCATGGAGACTCCAGGCAGACCCATGATCCCGCCAAAATCCATGAACATGGACTCAGCGCTGACGTGTGGGAGGCTGTGGTGGGAGCGTGTTGGGAGCGTTTGTTGAAGCTCGATTGAGCTCTTGGCTCATTGGGGCCAAAAGCCAAACCGGGCGCCGGGCGTGGCATGCCTATTGGAGGGTTGGAGCACCTGACGGTGCAGAGACTCAAGACGAAAATGACTTGAGACTTCCAGACTCTCAGAAGGTGTCATAGGATATTGCCCGCCCCTGCCCGCACAGTGGGTGATGCACTTACTTTTTTTTGCCCGAACACCACTAAAACCGTCTGAGTGTAAGCAGCATGCCAGTGCATTCCGAATTCCATCCCTGGGTGTTCCAGCTGCACAGGTGTACCCGTGGCTGGTTCTCTCTCTTGTGCTTTCCCCTGTTGCCCTTGTTTCAAAATCATTTTTATTACAGAGAGGCGCGGTGCACTCTTGTCCACAGAGCCAGCCTGTCTTTCAGCAGAGTCACTTCCGAGCCAAGCAAATACAGGGAAACCCCCAAACAACAACCAAACAGGTAGAACATCGAGTAGATTTTCCTTTCGTGTTCCTTTTTCAGGGGCCAAGGCTCAAAACTCGGGGGGTCAAGCAATCACAAAAATATCCTTCTCCAAAACGATCTATTTTGTTTGAATGCAAATTGAACGGCCCTCCCCCCCCCCCCGGTTTTTTATGGCCAAACCTCGCGTATCCGAGACCCTGGTGATGCCGGCGGGGCCCTCCTACGTGGTCTTCAACGACGGAGTGCTGTGCATGCAGGGCACCACCAGGCGATTCGGGGCCACAGCCGGGTGTCTGTCTTTTAGGGACTCGCCTGAACTGGTGGTCCCCCCAACATTCGGTTCTCCTTTAGGTGTCCCTCCAAACCCAACCAATAGGGGGTTCCCCTAATTTTTTTGGGGGGTGAATCTGAAGCGGGGGATCTCCACATCGGTCAGCCAAACAGCCCACGACTCGACCGTTTCGGGGGTGGCAGGCTGGCAAAACGAGAGCTTGCAGACCGCGGAGGGCACATCCATATGGCTCCTTACCACATGTGGGAAGGATCGTGTTGGTTAGGTCTAGTGAAACGTATTAACGTTACAATTTGGTTCCTTTGTCCCCAAACTCATTGGTCAACTCACTCTGTGATAGTTTGCTGGAAAGATCAGCCTGAAGCCGGGGCCAACAAGACTCCACGGGGCTGCCAAATGGTTGGCTGAATCCGCCAAACGGGGCCAGAGTCATCCAACATGCTCGTGTTGCCGTGAAGTCGAGCGAGCGAGTGGCAATCTCTCGCGCATTTTGCTTTCTCCTCGAAGGGCTCAAGTAACCTGCTGGGCGACCCTTGCATCTCAGTTAGACGAAGGTTTGTCTTGGCCCTGAGTTGATTGATTTGGCTGAGCACAAGAACCTCGCAACAGGTTTGCGTACCACTCCAAATTTGCCAGTTGCTTGACACTTAGATTGGCCAGGTGAATGAGAAGCGATCTTTGAAATGAACGGAAATGACATATGTCTCGCACAACTTTGACACACACACACGCGCATGCCGCTCATATGCGTATTACATACAATCACATATACTGTAACTATATATATATATACACATATATATATATATACATGTTTAACCATGATGATATCATATTGACCGTGGCTCACATAAGAAAAGGTTTTTTTTGGTGCGCATACTTTTCTTCCAGGGTTCTGAGCCGTGTGCTGCAGCCCCATCTTTCGCAATGGGTTGGGAGAAATTGGACTTCAAGCTTGGGCCGTTGGGCACCCTGTTTCCAGCTGTTGTTCTTCCCAGCCCCAGCTGGTTCCCGTCTGGAACCACGTGGAAGCTGCGGCCCTTTCCCCGTGAAAGCCACTGTGTCGATCGCACGGCAGGACCACGTTGCCCAAGACAGGCACCAGACGCGAGAGGTTCGATGCTCGCGTCTTAATGGTTGGTCGAGAAAGCGCTTTCTCGAGGGAGGGTAGAGCTACTTGATCCCATGATCCGAAGTGTGTGCTATCACCTTGCTGGTCTCCCTGGAAAATATTTATGAGTTCTTCATCCACTTTCTCCTGTAGGGTCCCTTAAACTTAACACGTGTTTTTTCGTCTAGTTGCTCATGAAATACACCTTCGGAGCGCCTGCACCTGAAGCCACGGGGGGGGGGGCGACCCATGATATATATCCTGGAGCTTTGTTCGATCATTTCGCATGGAGCCGTGGCTCCTTTGGTGCACCTCTGGAGCGTACCGGCTGAGGCACCCATGAAGAACCACCCAACATTGAACAGTTGAAGTGACGGCGCATGAGTTCTAGGTGTAACTTCCCCATTCTTTCCCGGGTTTGTTTTTGAAAAGAACCATGGCTGAAAAGAATGGGGAATCAACCCCTAGATGAGTCAGTGATTGAACACAGAGCATTCAGAGTCGGCAGAACGGCCGTCCCCGTGTTCAAGCTCATTCACTGTCACGTCTCACCCTTTCGCCGTCCGGCCTAAGGCCTGGATGTGCAGGAGTTAACGAAGTGCATGTCATTCCGGTTTCCTTCCTACTGCGCGGCGGGCAGATAATTCCTCCGAGAAGCATCTGCCAGCTGGGCCCAAGCAACGACGAGTATAAATGAATAACGCGATTTCATGAGTTCGGCGGTTGGGCAACATTTGGTGACAGGCAGCTGTGAGCAATTTCAAGCCGTGCCGCCGGGTTCAAATCTAGTCGTCCGCGTAGATCATTCATGCTACGAAATCTGAGAGACGAACCAGTACAATGACAACATGCGCATATATATATATATACACATAGACATACATATACACAGCTTGAACAGTTGCAGCAGGCTCCTGGCAAAGTTGGCACATGCGTCGGTGATGACAAGGGCGCTAGTTTGGTTTTTGGTCCTTGGAGCAAGTCGCAGGAAAAGACGTGTCCTTCCAATAGCATCGCCTGGTGACACAACCAGCAGTCTCCCAGACCTGAAGCAACACGGAAGCGCCCACGCGCATGCCACGCCGCAATCAGGACACCTGGATCGTATGCTGTTGAGTTCATGTTCAAGGCACTACTCCTATGGTGTGTCTTAAGAAGATGGAGCATTCGTTGCCAACCTCCATCCCAAGTTCATGCAAGCCCAACATCTGCTGTTCGCACGCGTGAGCCGTGCACGCGGACGCGGCTTGGCTGTTGACGGCTCGCTCGCGCGAGCGAGCCATGGTGCTCAATGGCCGTTGCAAGGCCCAAGGGAAAGGATCGAAACGGGATATGAATTCCAGGTCAGTGAGCGAGCCTGCATTCGTTCCTTAGTTTGTGTGGGGGATTTGTGTTTTTGTGTGTTGGTTGTTTCGAATGGTGGTTTGGGCTGGGTTTTTTGAGTGGTTTGGGGCGAAATATTAGATTGGCGGAAGGTTGAACACGTTGAACACAAACTTAACAGCGGAAGTTGGACGGCTGCTTCGATATGCGACATGAAGAGATCAGCCCTTATGGACTTTTGTCAACAGGAAGGTAAGGCGTTTGTTCAATGAAGCATGTGAAGGCATGAGGTGTTCTGTGCTGGTGAAGAGCGGCTGGTGCAGATGAACATGGAACTCAACAAGCCCTCACTTTTGGACTCTTCTGGGGGACTGCTTTTTGTTGTGTTAGTTGCATGTCAAATAGCAGAAGACTAAACGTGAATGGATGTTGGTAGCCGCAAACAGCGGGAGCTAGCGTTACAAGGAATATGTGAATTCCTGCCAAAGCCACCCAAGGATCTTGGCGGTTCCCAGCCATCCCCTTTCGTTTTTAGTTTTCTTTGGGTTTAGTTGGGGTGTCCATTCATTAATTAAACCCACAAGTTAAACTTTGATCAGGGGATCTGAGGACAGCCCAAGGAAAGCACATTTGCCATGCCGCCAACTCCGCACTGCAACAACCCAAACGGGCGGCCCGTTTTCCCCCAAGTTTTGCCCATGACAGGCCGAGGCTGTTGGCACTTCTTTGGCTGCTTCAGGATGCAGGCGCAAAACATGTGTGCCATGCTTGAAAAAACGTTAATTGCTTGGGGCTGCCAGGTCATCAACCCTTTAGTACGTTAGTCGCCATATGAGTCACAATCAAAACCTGGCACTGGGTAAGTGAAGGTTAGTAAGGGGCACTCCCAGCCATAAATGGTTGCGGCCGCCTTTTCAATTCCCTACATGGTTCTGGGTTCGTTATTTTTGCAACAGGTTTTGATTCTGACTCAAGGATTCTTATAAAGGGAACCAAGGCCGTAACCCACAGGAGGTTGGATCTTCCGTTGCCAGGACACCAAGAGCCCAATTCGACGATTCTCAGAAGTTCGGACTGCTACAGTGCGTAACTCGCCAACTTGCCAACGGTCTCGTGCATGTTCTTAACGCCGGCCGGCTGATCAATTACTCAACCCCCAGCTCCAACTAGTGGAAGCGCCTAGCCCGAATCAGGGCCCCTTCCCCCTTACAGCCCGTACATTTTCCCCTTGCTGATACAAGGGAGAATGGTCCTTTTTTTCCACGGGCTGGGATCGCAATTCGCCAAAAAAGGCGTTGCACGCTGTATTTCCACTTGCCAGGGGCAGAGGCGGGGCATCAATCCTAGCCGGTGCCATTGTTTTTGCATATTAATAGCTTGGTCGAACTGATTGAATCCTGTTGGCTTCATCCATAAGGCTCCTATCTAAACTGTTGGTCCATGGGGCTGCCTTTTGGTCTCCTGGGAATGCGATGAAATCTGTGGTTGTGTTCTGTTGGCAGTTGGAACTCAGGACAGCTTGGCAGACCAGACATATCACCAAAGGGTGTCCAAGTCAATGTCTTGCAACTCTCACTTGTTAAATGAAAGCCAGGAATCATGGAGCCAATAGCGGATCAAGCTGGTGCTGTCGCTTGAAGTCTCGGACAAAGAGATGCCAGAGCAAAACAGACGCCACTCACCGCATTCTGACATCATGGCTCAGGGTGATGATGATTCGGGCTGTCGTTTTGTGAGCTGGTACCCCTTTGATGGGTTTCAAGGCAAACTAAGAGAAACACCAATATATATATATATATACTTGTATATTATATAAGTATATCTATATATATATATATATATGTATATGTATCTATATCATGTTTGTTTTGTTGGGCGGGGGTCTCGGCGGGTCCAAATCCAAAAAAGAGAGAGATCCACAAAGAGAGCGATCCATTTGGCTGAAATCCATCAGGCGCTTCGGTGTGCTGCCCCGGCTGTTCGCTAGGGCCCAAGTTGCCTCATCCGTTAGCACGCCAATAGGATGAGGCGACAGAAAGAGGCGGTTGCTGTGTGCTACATGGGCGGTTTGTGCTTTTTGCTGCGGTTTTCGGGGAATCCATTTGTGAGCAATGTGGTTTGTCGTTTCTTTGGTTGAACGTGGTTCTAAATGTTATCAAATTGTGATTCAGCTTGCTCATTGTGAGCCAGAGCGGGAGACTGGCAGGAAGCCGATTCCAATGGGCTAGCTGCAGATCAGTTCCCGAGTTAGTCTTTCAACTTCGATCCGTATCCATCGCGCGGTCCCTAAGTGGCCGAAGCGGTTGGTCCCAAAAGACGGGCGAGTTGCTGAACTTCTCAAGGCCCAAAGCCCCGATGCCAGAATTTGGTTGCACGAGTTCTGGTCTGAATGACGCATTCATCAATCAGATTCAGAGGTTAGGTGCCCTGCGCTGGGAGAATGTGTGCACCAAGCTACCCAACACATGGAGTTGGCTTCGAGGTGCACCCTACCAAGAAGGTTCCTCAGTGGAACAAACATCAGGCCTAGGCTAAAATCAAAGCCGCGAGCCTCTCTTGTGCTGGCACGGATGTCTCCTTGAGGCAGGGAGTTTGTCCCTGTGAAGTCCGCCGGAAACAAATGCATTTGTTTTTGAGTGCCCACGGAAATCCCTTAAGGACTCCAATTGGAGTTGTGTGGATTGGCAGGTGCCCTTGAAGTGCCACATGGAAATCGTCGGCGGCCCAGGTGCGACCTGCACCTCGTAGAGGACTTGGATGCGATGATGCAGGGCTTAGGCTCCTCGCTGCCGGATCCGCGGGTGTGTGCGCGTGTTTGAGCAGCTTTGGACCGAAGGCACGTTTTTCGGGCCCATCAATAGCAAGGGATGAGCAAAGTTGCTTCGGAAGCAAATGTTGCTTCAGGTTTCACTGTCCTCAGATTCATCTATGGTGGACCCATCCAGTCAGGGACCAGAAATAGATCATTGCCCTTGTAGGGCTTGCCATCCCTCAGTGCGGTCCTCCAGACTATCCAAAGTCATCATGAAACACCTTGAGTGGCCTACAGCTGGCTTGGCACTTGTCGCCTTCTCGAGTGCTGTCTCACCCTCAAATTCTGGGAAGAGCATGCGACTTAGCAGAACTTGCCATGGGCCAACATCCACAACCTCGCCAGATGACCAAACGTGCTGCAAGTGCTTGAACCAACCCTCATACGTGCTGACTTGCAGTGTAATGTGTGCCTGAATGGGCGCGCCGGTTCGTAAGTGCATCTTGTTCGTCATGAGGATGGTAAACCTTACGCTAGCTTTAAGCTTCGAACGCGGAATTCATGGCAAAAGGCTCCATTTGCTCTTTTGTGGGACTACCATGGAGCTGGGGAAGTTTCAGCGCGGCTCGGCAGGCTACGACCGCTGTGTGGACGATGGGCCTTGTGAGAAATGCCGGGCGCCACGGCCGCCGCGATTCGATGGGTTTGTCCAGGCACGGACATCAAGAGGAGGGGTTTTGGAAGAAGATCATTTCGAGGCCTGCCATTTTCAGTGGCGAAGTTCGGTTTGTGCTTATTTTTGCTTTGTGCTCATTGCAGATTTGAAGGCTTGCAGTTGTCCGGGTCCCTCAGTTTCTGGAAGGACAAGCCTGCCCGGCCGCAGGGGAATATTGTATATATAAATATATATATGTATCTGTGTATACGCATACAGAACTATATGTATATATTCCCCAGGTATATGTCCGAACAACCTTGCAACATGCCCTGACAAATTGGATGAACTACAAGCAAAATTGGGTCAAGTGTTCTCTCCGGTTGGAGATGCCTAACACACACTTCGACAAGAAATCACCCTCCAGCCAAACATGGAAGCTCCCAGGACCCCCTTTGAACGACTTGGCTCCATTTATCGAGGCCTTCTGGGAGCTTCCATGTTTGCCTGTGGGGAGTGTGTCTGATGACAGGCTATGGTTTAGCATGCCCCGTCCGATCAATTGGCCGGCTGGGCGAACGGAGTCCTGAGGGCTGAAGGATTTGTCGGACAGGGGTTAGGGCCGCCAGACACGGTGTGGACAAGTTGGGTGCAGACTTTTGGGTTCTTAGACAGAAACTGATCGCCAAGCTGCGCCAAGTTGGCAATTCCTGAGAGTGCATCACCCCTTTGTTGCCCTGGGGCCCTAAATGTCCTGAAGCACCTTGGTTGTCGTTGCTTCCCCTCACCCCTCCGGCAAAAGCTTATTTTAAATATGCGTCAGGTGTTTAGATATGTAACCATAATTGGCATATATGTGTATCTGCATGTATGTATGCACAGTCTTAGTCAGGATACTGTGGAAGCCCTAAATACTGCAAGTTCCGCCACGTGGGATGTGGACACTGGTTCCCTGGCACCCCTCACTGCGTGCGAACCCGTCTCCCCCACCTACAATGTTGAAGCCAAGCGCGTAACCCTTCTTCCCAGGCCCAAAACATTGCAAGTCCAACACTGTATCAGGGGAGCGGGGGCTGCAGATGTCATGTCATAGTGCTTCTTTTAGTAGACCCTGCAATCTGTTTGTCTGCTTCGCGCTTGGGCTTCGGCCGCATGTGCCCTTTGGTTTTCAGCGCAATATTTCGAGGGCCGACTCAAATCCCAGGCGGTGGTGTGGAGATGCACGCCCCGTACTGCTCCACCGGGCAACGGCAGAAGGCTCCGCCAGGGGTCATTTTGGTTCGGTTTCTGGGGGGTAGAGTCAGAAACTGGCTGGTTGTTTCCCTTTAACCTAAAATTTAGGGGGTGAGTTGGATGGTGAAATAATGAGGCCAGGGTGACGGGACTTGAGCAGTGGGATCCCGTGTGAACTTTTCATTTTGAGGTTGGCAAAACCTGAGTTGATCAAGAGGTCCTTGTGTCGGCTCATTACGTACATTAAATGTAGGCCAGAATCAAACATATGTTTGGCTGGGGGGCAAACACAGTAGCTGACACCGCCTCAGGATTGCAAGCAAAAGGCCATGTCAGAAACCAACGCGTCACTTGCGTTGCCGGGCTTGCAGACTGGCTTAACATGTGCAGTCGGTTCAAGGCGGGATATGTTTTGTTGAGATTGGACTAGCTGAACCTTGTAGCCCAACATGCTGCTAGAGTTGCCCGGAAACAAATTCGACCCTCGTCTTGCTGCTGCGCTTGCATGAACCTCGGATGTCAATTTTGTCCAAGCGCCAATCACCCACTTGTAGGGCGCCCGAGGAGTCTTGCAAGGATTGGCGTCCTTTCCAAGTTGCTTTGGTTCAAATCGATGGGGTTTGGTTCCAATGATGTACCAGAGCATCTATGCTTCCAAAAGGACATCTAGGCTGGCAAAGTTGGTGTTGTGATAGCGTTTGAAAGACCGTTTTGCATTGCATGTCACAGGCCTTGTTTTGGAGTTGAAGTCGCGAAGCTTAAACCGACACATCCATCAGCCAGTTGAATGGATTTTTATCAGTCGCAGCATTGTCAGCCTGCGACTCATGTATTAAACCAATGACAACATATTTGGCGGAAGCAATTCATTTCGTCATCACCGAGCTTGCTCCAAAACCAACCCGGCCAGGTGATTTGCACTCGCTGCAGTGATGAGAGCATTTTGCCCTTCTGCCAGCCTGGGTACAGGACTGGCCAGAGGTGGTCGACCACGTGTGGTTTGAGCTATTTGGGCTGGTGGTTTGGGTGGAGGGCACTTGATTTCAGCTAGTGCTGGCCATTCAACACTTCCAAGCAACCCCTGAAGGTCACTGACCCAGCTACACTCCCTCAGATTAACATGTTAGCTCCAGAAAACCGCTGCAAATGGAACCAAGCCAAGTCCTGGGAGCTTCCATGTTAGCCTGAGGGTAATCTGGGGTTAGTTGGATTTGTGGACTAAGAATCCAGCATGCCGCAAGTAGACAAGATCTTCAAAATTGTGTTCATGTGCGAGACCTGCACACACACACACACACACCTCTCCACTGACATCCGAACTGTTTTGCTTTCGTCGGCAGTAACTTGAATGACTGATGTTAATTGGCTGTTTTGGGAAACCAAACGAAGCCGTGGAATCGAAGCGCAACTGTTTGACCGCATGCGGCAGGTTTTCTAGCCTGAGAGGGCAAGAACCGATTGCCAGCCCGCATGGAGCCAGTCACCTCGGACAACACGCTTTCCGGTTGGGGGCACTGTGACATCAAGAGGCTTCAAGCTCAAGATAGAGAGTGCGAGGTACGCAACATTGGCTGAGCGCTTATTTGCTGACGTATTCTGACGTATTCTTTTGCGTAGTTTTGGAATTGTAGAAGCTCACGCGGACCATCCAAACTAGATCCCAGCATATTCGGAATTGTAACGCACGCGCACCAAGGCTATGGACTGGACGGTGATTTTGGTGTTTTGCCGTTCAGCTCTCCCGGCTTATTGCTAAGGAAACTCACTCTCCCACTCATCCCACTCACTCTCAGTAATTCTGATTCAGTCCCTCTTTTTCTCTCTCTCTCTCTCTGTCTCTCTCTGACTCTTTTAAGCTTACCACCCGGCCATCCGGCCCAGCCGCCCAACCACCCAGCTCAGCTTTGCTTGCTCGCTCAAGCCCATTCGGAAACAGCGTCGAAAGGCCTTGCTACGCCTGCCCAGCGGTGTTTGGGGGAGGGTGAGCTGACTTTCGCTCGAAGCATTTTTACCGCACATTTGCATCAAGCTACTGACGGCAATTCCTAAACTGGTGCGGCCGGTGTTTTTGACGTCCAGCATCATGCTCTGAATTACCCGGTGACCAGAGTCATGCCCTTGTACTCTCTTGCCCAAAGCCGACCTTTTGACCTTTTGGTTTTCCCATTTTGGTCCATTTTTAGTACGGGTCCCAAAAGGTTAACCTTTTATTTCCAGGTCTTTTGGGCAAGTGAGTGTATCAACCTGTCGTGCCGCAGCCCATTGCTCGTTGCTTGTTCTCGGCAAACGCGAAACATCGCTTTTGGCCAGGATCTTTTGGTCCTCCAACGAGAGTTCAATGGACAATCTGACCGCTCCGAGCAGCTTGGGCTTGGTTTTGCAGAGGTGAAATCGACCCAGTTAGCCCTTGGTGCTACATAGCTTTGTGATTAAGCGTATTCAGCTGGAACTAGCCAACACACTTTTCTCCACCGACGGGCAAGCAAATGGGCCAAACCACAGGCAGACAGACCTGGTTGCGTTTGCCACGTGCCGGCAATTAGCCGTAGCCGAATTACTATTGCGTCACTGGTTCTTCTTGCAGCCCAGGTCTCCAGCATGCAGAACAGGAAGAAAAAACAACACCGGCCACCGCATGTTTCTTAGGCGCGCCCGTGCGCAGTGCCAAACTGGCAAGGCCAAACCTTCGCAGGTGTTGCCAGCAAACGAACGGAAACTCGGAAAGCCAAAAAACCTTCGGTTCAGCGCCGCCTGAAGGGGATCTTCGCGAGCCGAGGCGCGGGGCTTTTCCTGCGCAGCTGCCGCAAGGCGCGCGGTCGCGAATTTTTCGGGTCGTCCGAAGAAGAAGCCGAGCGATGTGGCCCAATGGATCCGAAGAGACGGACTGGGGCCAGTGGGGGAGCAAGCTTTGCCACATGTTAACCCCGGATTCACAAAACCCCTGGTTGATTAATAGGGGGTGTCCCCTTTTAGTGGGGATTCATCACTTTTGGAGGGAACGCCCCCCAAATAGTGGGAGGGGTTTATTAATCCTGGGTCAACTTATGTGAAACTATATGTCGTTCTTGAACTTCTGACCAAAGAGGTGCATAAAAATCACATTGAAAGGTGGCGTGATTGTTTTACGGATGCATCTTTTCAAAGGAGAATGGTTGAAACGGCAAGCAGGTTGGAGGGCATTTGGCGATTGAATTGCTCTCCTTTGCGTGAAGAGACTAGCACACAGCTTGGTGATTAAATTGCACTGCTTTGTATGAAGTGACTAGAGTAAATATACGGGACTTATTTTGGAAGGTACTGATTACCCAGACTACTAGTTCACCGATGTGTGTAGACTTGCATTGGTGTCATGTAGCCATGAATGGCGCTTTGATCTTTTGCCCTGGAGGGTTATGCTCAAGCAGGGACCAAGCAGTTATTCCATTGTTATATTCACATTTCTTTGAAACATGTTTGTGCCCGCCGTTCTGCTCAAACGCGCTGACCTGATGGGAAGCAACACTCGGCTCAGGGTGTCCCTTATGTCTAGTGAACTTGTCCCCCCTGCTTTTTCCGCTGGAAGTCTCAAAATTCCTACCCTTTGTCCGATCGACGTGAAGGTTAGTTGTAACCCCGAATTTCATAAACCCCTGTTTGTTAATAGGGTGTCTCTGGTTTGGGGTTCCTTTCTTTTGGAGGGGCCCACACCCCCTTTTAATCAGGGGTTGATTCATCCGGTCGATTCATCCGTTCTCTCCTTGCCAGGCACGCGAGCCAGAGGCCCCGAAGGCCCCAGAGGCCGAGGCCATCCTTGAGCCAGCTCCGGAGCCAGTTGAGGCGGACACGCCGCCGCGCAAAGCGCCGGGCTTCCACTTTGGGGGCGACGGTGACGAAGGCTCTATGGAGGCGGGGGCGGAAGGGGGGGAAGGGGGGAGGCGATGAGTGCGTCTGTTTCAAGGAGTTTTTTGGTGGTAGGGGGAGCTGCTGGAGGTTTGAGCCAGTATTGTTGCAATGAATGAATCTAGCGGATTCATGAGGTCGTGGTGCCGCAATGTGCCGAAAAGTGAAGGTGTCCCTCCAAATTAGGACACCCCTCTATGACTCAAGATGACATGCTGTCTCAAATGAGGGGCGAACTTGCTGCATTTTGCTGTTGGGATGCAGAAGGAGAGCGACAGAACCGGCCACAATGATCATACTTTCGGCAACAATCTGCCTTCAAAATTGGCGTTGGTATGATTTTGCAGCACGTTGCCTACGGACTCTCCACAGTTGAGCACGCGGAGCCACATTTTTGTCAACACGGCTGTGCATCATCGAAGCTTTCCTGCATTCGAATGGGCTCTTGGATGCTTTTTGACGGCCGATTTCAATCCTTTGGTTCTCCCAGTCTTGATTACAAACGAATTCCTGCAGTGGCAGGCAGCAACTTGGCCATCGCCGACACATCGGCCTGCAACAGTTGTTGCCGGCGGCGCTTGCTCATCTCGAATTGCTTCCATTTGCTCAAGAGTATTTTTATTTTCCCCTGTTGGTTTTAAAGGGAACCTATCACCACTGCAAATAATTATGTTTGTTTGTTCCCGGGGTCTTAACCAAAAGGAAGGTAAGCTCATCTTAAAAGACTCTTTGCTACAGCTCAGACAAGGCAGCAAAACCATGCTCTGAGATGTCAAAGAGAGTCTGCTGAGAGCGTGCACAAGAATACATTTGCCATTTGCAGCTGTTTGATCTGGAACTTTCGCAGCACACCGCGAAACAAAGCCCCCCCCCCCCCCGCACCTGACAAAGCAGCGAGCCACGAGGCCTCTTTCTTTTGAGTAAGGCAGTTTTGCTGGCAAGTCTTTTCGGTCTGCCAGCTTACGATGGTAATGTTCCACTTGTTGGAGCTGGTTATCCACCAAGAACGTCGCAACACTGAGGAGCACCCATCCCAGAAAGTATTTCTGGTGCTACACTGCTACATGCACGTCAGCGCCTCGAATGGCATCAAGTTGTTTTTTGAGAGCACCAATGCACAGTAGACTCCTTGCACCAGGAGGAGTCATACTCTGCAGATATACTCAAAGGAAATGTCACTCGAAGAATCGCCTTGTGGAATCGGACGGCACAGTTCCATCTAACAATGGAGAGTAGACCCTGGCAGAGATGGTAGGTGCTGTACTTCCTTTGTGCCAACGCGCTGGTCTTGGCCGCTTCTGCTTGGCTCTCGGCTGTTTTGGTCGCTTTCGGAGCACTTTTGGTTGATCAACCATATAGCATATTTATGCTATTTGGTTTCCTGTGGGAAACGATGCACTGGTGGATGATATGATTTTCCCACTATGTTTGTCCAACAACCCCCCCACAAGGAACCAGACAGAGATATGTGCGCTCTTCACTTTTCCGGGAAATGTAGTTGCGCACTTTCTTCCGAAAGGACACACCACAAATTAGTATATGTGTTTGATTAACTTTGTCCCGCCCTCCTATTGAACACCCAGTGAAGCATACGTGCTCAGTAGCGGCTGCTGGTTCAATTCACCAAGCACAAGGCTTCCTTGTTCTCAACGCCCAGTCAAGTTGAGAAAACTATCGGGGTCGGACAAAACTTGTTGATTCTCAGTGGAAATGACCTTAGGGTGTTGGGAATGAACCTAAGGATTCCCTTAAAGGAAACCAGGGGATGTTTTTTTTTTTTTTTGTGGGCATTCCAGTTGTGCCTGTCGAACCAGCAGAGAAGAAAAAGAAAAAGAAAAAGCCAGACCGTTCTGCTGGTGCCAGAACCTTAGCATTTTTCGGGGCACCCAAGATTTCGGGGTCAAAATGTGAAGACAGGTCCTCGGAGGCCTGCTGGAGTCGGGAGGTAGCAGGTTCAACTTTGAGATCAACTCAGACAACGGGGTTAAGTTGCCTTCCAGTCGAAAAGCTAAGGCACGGCTTAGACATATGTTTTGAAATGCGCAAATCGTTCAGGGATCTTTTTGTTTTTTTCCATTTGGCAGAACTGGAAAAGATAAGCCTGACGCGCGTCTGTGAGTCTCCTAGCTTGGGAAGCGAAGCAGCCATGAGGGTCTGGCTGAGGTGCCCAGTGTCACATATTGGGTTCGTTTCCTCTAAGATTGCCATGAAAGCAAGCAGCTTGTCCTGCGACAGTCATGAGCCATCCTCGTTTCACGCCTCTGGCCAACAGACAGGATCACACTTGTGTTTGTTTATGTTGGGGGCGCCTTGTTTGGATTGGCGTTAAGCCGAAACCAACAAGGAACGCCACCTTTTTGCGAGTACCCACTCCCCTTGGACCCCCAACAATTGCTGCGGCATTCCTGTTGGTTTCTCTTGAAACTCCTCAAAAAGGGGATTCCAAAGACGAGCCGCCCACTCCCCATTTGTTCAGATGGAACCCAGGATTCCAAAAGGAGATTCCTCCAACAATGAGGTTTAGTGAAGTTCCATCAGTAGTTTTCAACATTGATGTTTCTGAAACCAAGGGACACCCCCATATATATATATATTACTCAGATAATAAATATAGGTTGATCAATTCCTGGCCTTGAAATGACCATGCGTAATTTGCCATTGTGTGGGAAATGTCATCTTAGTGGCTTTCCCAATGGTCATCCCATGAAAAGCAAGCATTTTAATCAGCCCCCCAAAATAGAGGTCTATTCATCCGTTGAGATTAGCCCCTTTGGTTTCCAATGCCTCGTCCAATGCTACAGCGTGGCGTCGCTTCTCCGCGTCGGCTCCGAGGCCTGGTCACTTCGGCGTCAGCAGCAGAAGCAATGGGAGCCTTCGCCGTGGATCGTGGTTGGTACCGGGAAACCGACTCGCAGGGCAAATCCAATCGAAGACAAACCACTAGACCACTGCTTGTTGGATGCGGGGGGGATTTTGGACATGGTTGAAGAAGCGGTTGTTGTTGGGACCCGGCAACAGGGGTTTCCAATTGATCTCCCTGCAAAGCTACAAGGGTTCTTTGAATGAGAAGAATCCTGAAAGAGGCCGGTTGCCATTTGATCTTTCTTTAACCCGCTCGAAGTGAGTGCCGCACCCTGCGCACTCGCACACTGTCACCAAGGGCGCACTTCCTAGAGTGCCTCACCCTCATGGTGCCCTGTCAAAGCCAATTTTAACCTGCAGGTTTACTTTTTAACCCTAGGCAGCATTCAAGGGGTGCGTGTTCTGTTGGACTCATGTTCCATCCCAGTGCAAATGGCAAGGAGAAGACCATGCAAGGCCTCTACGAATGCGTGGAGGCTGGCCTTTGTGTCGAAAACCGTGCTCACGTTCCGGGGACAGGTGGAAGACCCACATTTCATCGGAGGACGTAGGTAGTCAGGGAGGATCCCCACCCCCTGAAAATGCAATTGGGGGAGCGGGGTGACCCTTGGAATTCCATTTATGGTTCCATGTTCCCTTTTCTGGGGTAGGGGGGGTCAGGGAGGCATTTGCCTTGCGACATCCAAATAAACTCCGGCAATGCGACTTTCTGGACAGGGCACAACAAAGGATTGGATCCGTGCAGCTGCGTCTAGCTGATCTGGTTTGGTTCTGCAATTGGCTCTAGCAATGTGATGAGCAACTTGAAAAGCAATAACAACAAAAACATACAAAAACCCTCAAGAGGTGAAAGCAGACATCTTTTTGGCAGTTCATGATAGCTTGCCCGCGACCCCCAACAGACAGCTGATTGCGATTGGGCAAATGAGAGGTCGCAATGCTGATTGGGTCGTTCAAAGAAGTTTACAAGCAGAAGACCGAGTAGACCAGTAGGCCACAGGCCTGTCAGCCATACAAAGTGGTTTCTTGGTGACTCCCGCTGCTGGCCACTGTTTTGTGCAGGCGCTTGACAGGATCATAATCACTCCCCTGATGTTGTTTGCCCCAGAGAAAGATTAGGGTATTCCGTGTTGCCATTTTGCTTGGAGGGGACTTCCCTTAAAACCATTCTTCAAGATGGTACCGAATTTTGGTGTTTTTGACTTTTCTTTTAAGGAACACCAAAAGGAAAGCCGTTGCGGACACCATTTTGGGGGCTCCTGTGACCAAACGGGTGGCCCTTTGGCCGTCTCCAGGACGGCCTGGCGTCAGGCGGGACCTCGCGACCTTTTTTTGGGCGAGACCATTGTAGTGTATTCGAGTCATGGTTGATGTTGGTAAACATGTTTCCCATTTTTGCTTATTTTGACTTAGTGGTTGAAATCCCCACTTAATGAACTGCTAAAATTAAACCCCTTCGAACGTCAACCAAGGATTGGCCAAGAACATGCTTGTGCTTTTTTGGCTAATTCATCCAGGTGAGTCATAGCTGCACTGGGTTTCTAAAACGTAGAAGTTTGCCCGTTCAAAAAAACCCTTTCCACTAGATCAAACAAAGCCCAACAATTGGAGGGCCCAATGTTCCGGCGGATGATGTAAGTGCTTCTGTTGGGCGGTTCCTTTTTGAAATTTACTCCAGGCTTCACAATTCGAGATCAGCTGTTTGAAGATCCACCAAATTGGCGTGATGGGTTTTGGCGCGGATGCTTTGGGCGGCTCCCGGCTATACTCTTAAACTTTTTGACTGGAGTTTAGAAGGGTGTATTACAAGCCAGGGATCGACGAACCACGAATTGTTGCTGAGATGACTTTCTGCGTGGAGAGCGAGGGCTGTTTTTGTCGGCTTTTAGAGCTCGGAAGAGCTGAAGGCTGGCAAACGGCTCATTTCTCCAGGACCCACGTTTCGGAGCCTTACAACAGGGGGGTCCTAGTTTGGATCACTTTCCTCTTGGGACCGAGTTGCTGGGTTCAAAGGCAACATGGACAGGAGGGTATAGGGACACTCCCGGGTTTGAACCACAGTGCTTATTGGGGGATTCGAGTTCTTTCGCAATAGGCAAATCTCGGAAGGCCATTGCATCGACCTCCCATCAGCCACCTCATCTTTGCTGGTGCAAGTCTTTTTGACGTTCACGCTGGGAAGCAAAGCCGCTTGTCCATCTCACCCCGTGTAGCAACTTTGTTGCTATCTTTGATGTCATGGATAGTCCACTGATGAGGAAAATATGAATCTAGGACTCTAGGAGAAACTGTCAAATTCGTTCCAGGGGTTCTTCTTTTCAGACAAAGCACTTAGGGGCAACGGCTGTGTCTTGAACATAGCAATGCTTGAAAGGATGTTCGAATCAACCCACGGGCAACAACCACTCATTTCCATTGCGGTGTTTTTGTTGTTTGGCAGTGGCAGCCAACTTCAGGCAGCCAAGAAACCACCCAACGGATGAAGCTCTCCACCACTTCGGATCCTTTTTGGTACCCTTTCCCAGCTGGGGCCTCGGCTGATATTTGTTCTCCGTGCAAAGTTCCTTGGCTTGCCAACATGATTCGAGGCGTCAAAAGTTGTGGGCAAGAATCTCAATGGCGAAATGCGCTTGCATGTTTCTGAGCCTGACAACAGCGCATCAGTCTCGACTGATTTGTTTCATCTTGATAGGGCGACAGTGATCAATCCCGTACGTAAGTCCTAGACAATAGTTATAGTTATAAGGATTCTAGAGGGAGCCACATGCATCTTCCGTTGGATGGCATTTGGGTGTATGTTGAATCGTCTTTTCTTGCTTGGGCAACGCGCCACTCCACTTTCCCACTGAAATCTGTGCGTGACTCTCACCTGGGAGGCAGTGCTGAGAGGAGGGACAAGGCGGTGGGCGAATCTCGATTCGGGCGGATGGCCCCAAACCAGTTGATCAATTTGCTGGTGGCGTCCATACGATCGCCGTTTTTGGAGGTTCCAAAGAGGGACGTGGAGGAAACCCCGTATTGCGGTATTGCCTTCGCTTGCCTTCCATTGCCTTGACAATGAGATCAATGTGGGTGGAAGAGGTTGGGACATGGTACTGTGTGCCTGGAGGAGGAATACGATCTAATCACAGGCTTGCAGTTGTTCTCATTCTCTTGCGGATGACGAAGCAATGGATATCGTTCATGCTGCATCTGCAGCGAGCCAGCCAGACCTTGCGAACAAGTCCGCAACGCCAACCAGCATTTCTGAGTTGATGCAGCATGGCCTTTGACAAACCTCTGGTAACCTAGTAGCTTCGCAGCTGGAGGTTCAGACCTCTCAAGTCATTCCGGGCTCCAACGTTTGACTTTGCCTTCCTCCCTCGACCGCTCACGGCAGGGTTGCCGTTCTGTGCATCGAAACGGTAAATTCCAGCTATCCTCGAAGGTTAATCAGACACTTGTTTACGTACGCACTTCGAGAATGTATAAATCATCTTCATCATCCTCATCATCATCATCATCATTATCATCATCCTCATCATCATCATCATCATCCTCATCCTCATCATCATCATCATCATCATCATCATCATCATCATCATCATCATCATCATCATCATCATCATCATCATCATCAATTGCGAATCAATCGCCTACTGCAAAGGTCCTTGAGACTCCCTGTCTTGGATGAACCAGCACAACTTGCTCCCCCCCCCCCGGCTCATGAAAGGTGTAGGTGTGGAAGGGAAACGCCACCCTTGGAAGGCGATCCAATGACTTTGCTTGGGTATTTAGAAGGTACTCGCAGCTTTCAATCCAAGTTTGCTTTGGTGAGAGGCTTTCCTTGGTAATTATTGGGCATGTGAGGCTCCAGGCACCTGAGAAGGGGTGGAGCTTTGAATTGATTTCTGGGTTCATGACTTTGTGACAGGTCGTTGAACTTTGTATTTTGGTAGCACTGTCCATCCTTGCTGGGTCAATTAAAGTGAACATGTTGAGTGTTCTCAAAAATACCTTTGGGGGTGCTTCTCTGTAAACCGCGATTGGGGTAGTTTTGAGGATGTCACTTTGGACCCAGTCCGCACTTGGATCCGCTTGCTGCTTGCTAGGCAGTTGGCTTGCATTTGGCTCAAGCTGGTACAGACAATCAATGGTTCCCATGCCAGTGTTTCATGGCCCAGACCAATTGATGCGGGTTAACTCACCCGGCGCAAAAAAGCCATTGACTCGCCAAGCACACTTTCTTAGCTGCAAATTAATTATTGCTTGCGCTAATGACGTTCCGCGCTCGCTGAGAAGCTTTACTTGGCAAGATGCCGCTTGGCTCTGGGGATGGGTCGCGTTGCAACCGTGGTCCCACGATCTAACGCTTTGGCATCATTTTCCTGGTATCGCTTTGATTCGACATTTCGGCCATGGGAAGTGGACAGGTACATGCAGACCTGGCCGGATTCAACCTGTATCCCAGAACAATTTGGCAGGGACATCGGGGCACTCTCCAAGTTTCTCAACAGCCAGGGGACTCTCCAATCTGCCAATGTCCATAGAAGCTTCGCGGAAGTTCGAAGCACGCTTTTGGATGGTTCAGGCCGTTGTAGGGGATACGCAACCACAAGCCACTCACATGGTTGTTGTTGGGAAACATTTTACTTTTTTGCTTAGTGTGGTGTAGTGGGAAATCCTCACTTAACTGCTTTTTGTTTGCTCCCCTTCGAACGTCAACCAAGTTAAAGGGAAGATACTCCGCCATTTTTCGGGAGGTAATTAATTTGGGGCCAGTGGAATCCACCCTAGCCGTGCCTTCCATTTCCATTCTGTTCAGGGATCCTTCTCGCAAACCATGGGCCAAGTTCCGAAAACGGGTGATTTCCAAAGAGAATGGGTGAAGAGAAGCGGGACTCAAGCCTTAGAATTTAGGCTGGTTCTCATTTCCGCAATCGAGAATCGGGAGATCTTCCCTAGATCTTTGGCCTTTTGGAGGGGGTTGCTTATTTTTTTTGGGCTCAATACATCGCCCAGGGTTTGCCAAACCGCCACTTCCCGGGACCCTCCAGTGGGGGGCGCCCATCGCGACCGATCTCCCTGAGGCCCGGAGCTTGGTTCGCTCTGGCTCTTAAGTCTTGAGCCACACCCATTTCATGGCTCATACCTCTTTTTTTTTCTGCGGAAAAAGGCACCAAGGAAAACACATGTCTCATGAGGTGGGCTTCACCAGTAGCCTCCCCGGCTCGGTCGATCGCCGAGGTCCGTGGCGAAGACCATGTCGCGGGCGCGGTCCTGGCTCTCCAACAAGAGCGAAGCGGGCGCCGCCGTCTCCGCCAAAGCCACGGACATGTCGATGGAGTTTGCCATGCAGGAGCTCGGGCTTCGCACCACGAACCCCCCCCACAACCCCGGGCCCCGGAAAAATCGTGATTGAATAGAAATGGTGGGGTGTCTTTCTTTTGTTTTTAGTTGGGGTCCCTCCAAAATGGCTTCGGGATTCCTGTTGGTTTCCATTTCATCCAACAAAGGGTAGCCTCAAAAACAGAACCAAAGTGGGGAACCGCCGAAATGGCTTCCGTTTGTCCGTTTGAAGCAAGCCCAACTGGGGCACCCCGGCGAAACCAGAAGAGATTCTGGCCGACAGAAGGCAAACAAGGCAGCCCATTTCTTCCCGCAGCCCCCGCAACGTGCCACTTTCGGGTTTTGGGTTTGCAGACATGGGTGTAAGAACTGGGGGCCAAGACTGCGGAACATGTGGTATGAGGGCCCAGCGAATCTTCTTCAAATTATCCACAAGGATGGACCATTGTATCACAGAAAGGGTCTCTTATTTCCTACAACCATGCCAATCAGTATGTTTCTTCCTTGGTACCTGGTTCCAGGGCTTGGTTTCAAGGTACCTAGAGTCTCCATGACCCGAAACAAAATAGGTCCATGACCCTGGGTTGCACTCTGAGACATTTTTTATTTTTGCGGATTTTGCTTCACCCTTTTTGGCACTCAGCGCTGTTTGGCTGCGCCTCCGGAGGGACACAGAGGCCCACATGCACAACGCATAACGAATAAAGGAGCCAATCAAAGCAGATGATAGGCCCCAACTTTCTCAAATACTAGACAAGAATCTTTGAGAAAACTAATCTGCTCTCTTGGTGGCATGTTTGAGGGGAGGGGAGATAGCCGTTGCAGTATTGTGTGTTCCCATGAAGCGACATCAGTTTGTAGTGACCTTTGTCTAATGCTCAGCGCTCCCGTTGCAAAAGCAGGGCAAGGGCATAGAAATGTGGGTATCGCATTCTTGTCAACGGACGCCTTTCCCCCTAGCAACGTAGAACACTGAGAAGCGCGTTGAACAAATCGACGCGTTTTTTTGCCCAAAAGGGCAGACACGTTTGAGCTCCGCGCGCGGATCTGGCTCTGGCTCAGTGCGCCGCAGCACCACCGTGGGCGGTCCCTGTGGCAGCTTGCGCTGCGGGTGGCTTGCAACATAGACTCCCTTTCTCCATAGGTCCACAAGTTGTTTGTCGAGTTTGCTGCCCAAAAACCCAGCTCACTGCGCGCCTTGTCGGAGCTGCAAGACTGGTGTCGGCCTGATGAGGGCTGGGCCACTGTGACGTACGACGTCCCTTGGCAGCATTGCGTCATTCGCATCGCAAGGGGCTGCATTCTTGTTTGTGGAGACGTTTGTCAGGTACGCGCCCCGGTGGCCGTGGAGGCGAGCGACACCTGGCAGCCTGCCGTGGACCCTCGCACTCAGGATTCAGGAGGTGCTCGGGAAGAAGCAGCTGCATGCCATGATCGTCATGCTTCAGAAAGCGGCTGCTTGGCGAAGGGACATTTGATTCTCGCTGGGCCAAACTTTTTGAAGGGCCGCTGTTTGGGGGGCCTCAAGATACACACGCACATGGCACACACCTACACGCGACTTGGGGCAACAAAATGGCTAGCTCGTCTTCGCTGGTTACGCAAATGAGACGCGCCGCCGCAGAAGAAGACGCGTGGCATCGGCCTCTTTCGGAACGTAGGGCGCAGTCACTAGCGCGCGGCCATACAATTGCGCCTGCTTTCCGAAAGGTTTCAGCTGCTCCAAAGCGCTTCTGTTCAGGGCGGACGCGTGCGGCAATAAGCTTCGTTCTTGACGCGTGGGGCAGCTCCTTTTTTTCTTTCTTTGCGCGGTTCATACGCAGGGCCTCCACTGGGCTTGGGCTGTTGGAGCTGGTTGTTTCAGGGTCTTTCGGAAGCAACGCTTGAGCGCCACGCCCCGCCGCTCCCGGGTAAGATCTGGTTGGACTTTCTAGTCCAGGCCTCGAAGTGCGGAGACCAAGGTGTTTTCGTCATCGCGCGTTAGGGAAGCTGTGCTAGAAGCAGTGGGATGAAGCACGTGCCAGCACGGCGCACTCACGTTGCGCTAAGCGCTGCCCTACACAGCAATCTCTAGGAGCACCTCACATCATAGGCTTGGGCCGGGGTTTTCTATCTCACAAGCAGACGTCGCAGAAAAGAGCGCTGTGCGTTTGCTTCGTTGCACCGACAAGCGCGCCCCTGCGCTGCAAAACAGGAGCAAACCCTACAGCCCAGAAGATCCCCAGAGTTGGTCTCTAACAACAAACCACTTCTGCGGCCCCCCCGAGACCCGGCAGCAAAAATCAGCGCCACCCGTGTCCAACAAGTCTAGTCTAGCGCGAGGAACGCACTTGGGATGAACATCTACACAATGGCAGCAGCGGGCACCTTTTTTTGAGACGCAGCCTGTGCAAGCCAACTCTACAGACATGACAATGGCGCAGCTTAAAGGGATGGTTTCCAAAAGTTGGCTATCCCCTCGCAGCTTGGATGGATGCGCTATATATAAGCCCCCGTCAACAATAACGTTTACGCATTACCCAGCTAAGCTTGTCAGTCAGTAGCACGCCGGCAAGCTTCGATAGACCTGCCCCAAGAAAGAAACCTTGCGAGCAAAATGCCTTGCGGTAATACTTCACTTTGAAGCACTTAGCACACTTGGATGCCCTTACTTAGACATCCACTACTCACTAACATGTATTGTGGACATGTCTGAGCCTGGGGGATGCTCATAATTCGCTTGGTGTCAGCTGACGGAGCTTTTCGGAACCCGTAGGCTCATAGGTCAAAGAAGCTGGGCCACGGCCGCTTTACCTCCTTTTTGTAGCTGCCGAGACGCTGAGTGGTCTGGGAGCAGACATCGGTAAGGCAAAGGCTGTGTTGCTAACGGGGGCGCGCAAGTGTCTTGACAGTTCGGAGTCGGCTTGCTGTCCAGGACTAAGTTTTGTTTGCGGAGTGGCCCTGGTGCGACGCAGTTGTGTTGACTGAGAGTCAAGGCTTCTGCGCATCGAAGCTCTTGCTTGTCATTGCAAGTTTCTGCATTCGTGTTGCTTTTGCCCCGGGCCAACGAAAGATCAGCGCAGCATGGCGCACACATGGGGCCACGCGTATGCCGACGCGGCTGTCCATGCGTCGGAGGCATGGCTCTTGCAGCAAGGGCAAAGACTTTGCGCAGGAGCTTAAGGCCTGCCTCACAGACAGCCGTCGCGGGGCCTATGGCACGGATGCCTGCCGTTTGCTACGGATTGCTCGGGCATGGATACCGCTGTCTGGGCGTTGGAGGCGATGTCAGTCAGCTTCATTCAACACAGGGGGTCTGATATTGGCTGCGGAATCAGTTCCAGTTGTTTGTTTTCGGTTGTTTGTCGGACTGACACTGGTACTGAAAGTAAAGAGCAGAGAAGCAAAGAAGCACCAGCGACTGATGGACTCCATGGCGTCGCCAATTCGGGCTTTGGTTGCACAATGTGGCGAGGGCTTGTGATGCCTGTTTTGTCTTGTGACACAGCACGCGATGCATCTAAGGACGCATGGCGCGCCTTGATGGCAATGTTTGCCGCCGTGACCTAGATGCTCTGCCTCAGCTTTAGCGCGGCGGCTATGCAGCCGGCTTCCCATGTCAGTCGTTTTCGCCCGCTGAGTCTTGCCTGAGACGCAGCTGGTGAAATTCACAGGCGGGTCCCTTTCTGATTTTTGCCTTTGTTGACGCACGAACTTTCCCATGTATCCGCTATAAACTGCGTTGATGTTGGTGTGTTTCCACTGCTCATACCATTGTTGAACCATCATTTCGCAGCTTAGCGCCAGGTCTGCTAGGCTTTTTCAGGAAACCAGCAGCCCAAGGCCAGCGGAGGGCTTTCCTTCGGCTGAGCTTTTCTTCAGTGAGTTTGGGTCAGGTGTCGGCTCATCGAGCAACAGCTATCGCTGCCGTGCTTGAGCCATTAGGAGTTCGTTTTTTTGTCGAAGGTGGCACGTGTTTGGGAGTCATGTTTTTCAACTGCAAGCACACGTTTGTGCACGAACGCATGGCTGGCTGCCCGCAGGTTCACACTTTCATTTTTGCTTATCACTGGTAGCGTTGGATCTATAGAGCGCGGGCGACGTGCACGGGTGGTGTCAGCAATGCACACGAGGTCAGAATAGGTGTGGCCCTAGCCATGTGTATTCCAAAGTATGCCGTGTTGGACACAATCGACGCAAAGCTGCCACAGTGGGCCGTTCTCGAGAACGTGGTGGGATGTGTGTCCTGGGTCAACGAAATCAAAGGGCTGATGAAAGAGAAGTT
>CAUJNA010000423.1:110000-180000 GCA_963377175.1 Effrenium voratum | reverse complement strand
CAAAAGCAACAGCAACGACAACAGCAGCAACAGCAGCTACGGCCACATCCACAGCCACAAACGCAGCAGCAGCTGTATCAACAACAAGAACAACAACAAGAACAACAGCAAGAACAACAACAAGAACAACAACAACGACAACAACAGCAACAGCAACAACACCAGCAACAAGAACAACAGCAACGACAACAACGACAACAACGACGACGACAACAACAACAACAACAACAACTACAACTACAACAACAACCACTACTACTACTACTACTACTACTACTACTACTCCTCCTACTACTACTACTACTACTACTACTACTACTACAACTACAGCTACAACTACAACTGCAACTGCGACTAAAACAGCAACGGCAACGACAAGAACAACAACAACGACAAGAACAACGACGACGACGACAACAACAGCAACAAACCAGTAACAATAACAGCAGCAGCAACAACAGCAAAAACAGCAACAGCAGCAGCAGCAACAACAGCAACAGTAGCAGCAGCAGCAGCAGCAGCAACAGCAGCTACGGCCACAACCACAGCCACAACGACGACAAGGCAATTAAAAGCAGGTTGGGGGAAACATTTTTTCGTGCAGGGATGGAGGCTCCGTTGGTTTTGTTTGCTTTTTGTCATGCAAGGTGTAAGTCGGGCAAGCTGCGCGTGCACTCCAAGGGATGGTCTGCCGATGCGGAAAGAGGCAACACAAAACCAGTGCTGGCGCGTGCCTCGCGGCAAGCCGTGCCTGCAAGCGTCGCCTGCCGAAGAAGCCTGGTGGCAAGACCGTGAGCCCGCGCCTGCTGCCAGGCAGCACGGTGCTCTGCGCACCCCCTCTCAAAAAGAACAAGACCAAGCCTGCCAAAGGCAAGCCGGTTACCATGTGACTGAGCTGTGTAAGTGTATGTCGTGAACTCGGCTGAATTGAGCTTAATTCGAGTCGTCTTGTCGAGATTTCTTTCGCCTGGCAGCTCTGATAGGCGGCGGCTACTATGCTGCTTTTCGCTGTCAAATTCACATCTTTGCTTCCCATCTGCAACTCCAGCGGCTTGCCGTTGACAGACAAGCGCGTGACGTGAAGTGACCTGTTTGCATCCAGGTTTGTGGCTACATGCGTAGGCGTAGGTCGTTTTGTCACAACATCTCTGTCTGTCTCTGTCTGTCTCTGTCCGTGTCTGTTTCTGCCTGCCTGTCTGTGTCTGTCTCTGTCTCTCTGGCTGTGTCTCTGTGTCTCTGTGTATCTCTGTCTGTCTGTCTCTGTTTGTTTTTGTCTGTTTCTGTGTACCTGTCTGTCTGTGTGTCTGTCTGTCTCCGTGCGGTCTCTCTCTGTCTGTCTGCGTATGGTTTTGCTGTCTCTCTCTGGCTGTGTCTGTGTCTGTTTGTCTTTGTTGTCTGTGTGTCTGTCTGTCTGCGTGTGTCATTTGCGCCAGCCCAGGCCTGCCAGACGAGGCCTGGCGCTGCCTTCCTTTTTTTTCAGCCGGGGGATTACCTTTGCGGATGCTGGCAGCCAAGCGCGTAATCGCTGCTGTTCTTTGCTTGGCTTTTGTATAACCACGCGTTTTCCAGAAAACGCCTCTGGCTTTGGCTGACGATACCTTGCCGGATGCCAGCAGCCGATCACGTACTGGGTGGCACTTTTTTGGCTCAATTACTTTCAGAATCTCGAAGTCTGGCAGTGTTTTTGGGCTAGCCTGCCTGCCGGCCCTCAATGGAGCCCGCCTTGAAAAAGGCAAAGCTCGATCCGGCCCTGCTTCCTTGCCAGTCTGCCTGCCCAGCAGACAAGTTCTGGGTTGCTGTGGAGCAGCATGTCACTTGTTAGCAGCAACAACAAGTCCACATTGCTTGTTGGCTCTTGTCTGAAATCTCGGCTTCGGTCTAACGGCTTAGGTTCGGTCTGCCCTACCAGACGTGCTCAAGAAGCTCAAGATCACGGGCGCCAAGCAAGCGATGAATGACCTCAAGTCTTTAGAGGCAGTTTCTGCAGGCCAAGCAGATGTCCAGGAGTGTTCCGGATACAAGGAGCGCTGGAAGCCAGACAGCGCCAAGCATGCCCTGAAAAAGGAGGGGCTCTATGAGTCAGGATGCAATATGGTGCTCCTTGACTGCCAAGTCCTCCATTCCTTGTGATGTTCCGAGCTTGCAGGATGTCATTGACTAGTCTTTAAAGTTTTTCATTGCGACACAGACTTCGTCCGGGAAGTCGAGAGTAATCTTTCCCGGCACGGTCTTGGCATGTTGTGCGGCACTTCCCCTCAGGACAATGCCCTGCCGCACTGGCAGTTTGCTGTGAACGCTTTCACACGTGTTCTTGGCGCCGGTAAGGTCCGCATGTTCCAGCTGTTGGGGGAACCCCCCCCCCAACAAGGAGATCCGCCTGTTGCTGCAAGCAGGCTTATCCGCAACAATTCAACTGCACCTTCTTGAGCCTGGCAAGTCTGCCGCTGCGCTGATTGCCGTGAAAATGAAGGTGTCCGACGACCTGAAGCAGCTGAAAGCGACGACGGATTCGTTCCTGACTTTTACCAGGAAGTTGTACACTCTGGCCCTGCTCCCTGAAAAGTCTGCCGACAAACCCTTGACGAAACAGCTGGAGCTTTTGCAGCGCCTGCCGTATAAGAACTTGGCGTACAACGGCAACAAGATCGACAAGAACGTCATTGCGTCTGCCAAGTCGGTCATTAAGCGTGCCGACCCAGATGCGGTGAGCTTCTTGACGCGCCTGACTCACGTCGCCGCGTGGTTTTTGGCAGCCTGCCACAGCATGCTCAGGAGGAAGTTTGCCACCGCGCACGAGATGACGGATGATGTGACAGAGAAGTACAGCAGAATTTCGTTTTGCCTGCATGAGATCTTCCAGTCCATCGTTTTCATCGTTTCTGCCCTTGCCAAATCAGTTTGCACCCCGGACTTTCAGAAAGTGCTGGGAGACAGAGCCAGAGAAGGTCATCACCCTGCACAGCTTGGCAGTGTCAGCGTCCGATACAGAGCTGGCGCGAGAACAGGGGCCTGTCCTTGAGTTCATGCTGGCATGCCTGCCGCGAGAACATGACTCCGACATACTCAAGCTGACCCAGGAAAAAGGCAGCGCCCTTAACATTCTTTCTTCCGACCTCAGCGTAGCCCATTCCCACGCGCTGGATTGCTTGTCCCAGATGCAGATCCAGACTGTCGAAGAAGCCCCCCTATGAACTTGAACCTCTTGGTGTTCGGGAAGAAGCCAGACCTTCTCCAGCAGGAGATGGAGCAGCTGAGCGCCGACCAAGTCACTGGCTCAGGAGGCGTGGATCGTGTCAGGTACTTGCTACATTGCCTACCTCTCCGCCAAGCCTGGCGGTTGCCCAGCTGACCGCCAAACACCGTGTGTTTTGCTTGTCTGCCGAACTCTTTTGCGAAGCACTCGTGGGATCTGCGTCTCCGTGGCGTGGATTTGACACAGCATGCAAGGAGCAAGAGAAGCTGTTGAAGGAACGCCTGGCATGGATTTTGGAGAAGACTCAGAGACAAACAGATGTGGTTGTGGTGTCGGACGGCAGGAGCAATGCGTGCCAGAAACTCATTGAGGCTGAGCTGTCCAAGGATCATGGTCCTTTAAACGCAGCATGCCCGCGCTTCAAGTCGCACAGGTGGCTCTTGGATACGGCATCCAGCGCGTGTCTGTGCGGTTTGGCGTGTCCCGCGACCAAGTCCGCATGCCCAGTCGGGAGGACAGGGAGAGAGCAACCCTCAACATACCGAACTTTTCAAATACTCGGCCCCGAGCATGTCTTGCAGGACAAATACCACGAGCCTGGCCGGTTGGCGCAGAAGCGCTCAGCTTGTCCGACGACGAAAAGGTCACTAGCCAGCAGAAGACGGAAGTTCTTGTGCCCACGAATGCAAAGCCTGCCGGGTGGACACACAGCAAAGTTCCTTGGCTGTGGCAGGAAACGATGAACAAGAATGCGTGGACTGCCGTGTTGAAGATGGTGAACGCCGGCTCCGTTATTAACCTCAGCCCCTCGCTTGTCCTTGTGCGCTGCATTGCTTGGCTTCAAACACAGGCTACACGGGCGTAGCTACCACGTCTGTCGTGGCCACTCCGTGGTCGACGGCGAAGCTTTGAAGCCACTTGCGCAGTTTAATTACGCAGCAGCTTTTGTTTTCAATAAATGGAGTGCCATTATATCCCGCACAAGTGCCCCGCCGCTAAGGCTGATGACGGATCCGCGAAGCTGCCTGGCTTGCACGATGAGGGCCTGGCGGAGATCATCCGCGCGGCCTTCCCAGAAGTTGTGGCGGAGGATGAGAAGAAAGACAGCGAAGAAGAGAAGAAAGTGGAGGACAAGGAGGAGACCAGTGCTTGAACCAGCTGGTAGCCACAGTTTTGAGCCATTGAGCCTGCCGGCAAGATTGCATGTCGTGTATGC
This sequence comes from Effrenium voratum, assembly GCA_963377175.1. Lineage (NCBI taxonomy): Eukaryota > Dinophyceae > Suessiales > Symbiodiniaceae > Effrenium > Effrenium voratum. Next base: position 175,591 of record CAUJNA010000423.1, on the reverse strand, counting down.
TGTGTGCGTATAAGCCACGCAGCACCAATGCGCATGAGCCACTGAGCCTGCCGGCAAGATTGCATCACGCATCGGCAATGCGCATGAGCCACTGAGCCTGCCGGCCAGACGCTTGTGGAAAAGATGCCACCAACTTGCAGTAGTGCTGTTAACAGTCATCAGCAGTTGCTTGTTGTTTGTCGTGTATCCAGCTCACTGAGCAACCGTTCAAATGTAAGCCATGTCTTTGCTGGACGAACGTTGATTCTGTTTGCCATGGCCAGGATTGACTCACCTCTGCCCCCCATGTTTTTGTTATGCGCAGGCTCCGTCTGCCCAGGCGCATTTTTGGCGAGGCCGGACCCCTGTTCCCACCGTGTCAGCTCTGACTCAACGCTGCGCAGCTTCTTGCGGCCACAGACAAAGGCTCCGAACACACGGCGCAGGCCCACACGCTACCAAGCGGATGGATCAGTACCGTTTAAGCGCTGGGGCTGCAGCTCATTTTCTGTTTTTATGGGCCGCGATGCGGGAAAAACGCGAAATGCGTGTGTTCGCGTAGCTCTTTTGGTACGTGCGTTGGGAGGGTCGGGATGTGCCTTGAAGAGGCCCGGCCTAAATACCCTGCTGACGACGTTTGGGGCTCTGGCAGTGCAGTCACAGTTCGCTCCAGGGACCCAGGCCCGTTTTGACAACCGCACCCCTGCGCATAACAAAACTCCGTTGTCCAGAAAACAGCAGAAAAGGCCAGGCGCTACGGTCTTATTTGCAGCGCGCTACCTGTTGTTTCGGATGTTGCAGCTGTGGTGTCTGTAATGATGTTTGCTGCTTCAGCGCAGCTACTTGACAGGAGTCCCGTGTTACTTGCGAAATTCAATTGGTTACCCGCTATCGTTATTCTTGGCTTGCAGCGGTGCAAAATCACAGTGTGTCTGCCGATTGTCGGTGCGCGTCAAGGTCCGGCGTCGGAAACTTGTCGGGACCCTAACGCTTCAAAACTAGGCAAACCGAGGGCCCGCGAGGGTCCGCGCGTTGGAAAGCCGTGGGAAGTGTCGGAAAGCTGTCAGAAACGTTGGGAAGCTGTTGGAAAGAAAGCCGCGGAAAGCCTTGTCGGAAAGCTGCAGAATGCCAGCACGAGTGAGAACGCCGTCGGAAAGCAGATGTCGGAAAGCCGTCGAGATCTCTGCTTTGCTGGGCTCAGGGCGTTCGCTTTCTTGTGCGATGTGTCCGTGGCAGCCGTGCCTTCTGTTTGGCAGCCAGGCCGGCGTGCGGGCCAATGGTCAGTGGTCACAGCGCTCAAGGGTAGGGTTTGCAGCCTAGTGGCCAGGGCCCTTATTGCAAGGAGGCGTCGCGCTTCTATGGCCCCTCGCCCGTCTGCCTTTGACAGCCCCGACACGAACGCCCCGGTGATTTGAGTGCTCCATAACCATTGAGCTGATGCGCTGACACTGGCAAGACCACTGCGCCGTCACGGCGCTAGCCGAGCACACGCAGAGTTCGCGCACGAGTTGCAATCTATCGTGCCCCAAGCGTCGCCGCCGTCACGGCGCACACAAGCTGCAGCAGCCGCACTTGAGTAGCGCTCGTGGACGAGCGCTCGTAATGCGCAGCATGTGCGCATAGATTCTACGCCTAAGACAATCTTGATGTGTAGCGATCCTAGCTCAGACATCAATCCGAGTCCAGACATCTGCGCCACTGGAAGCGCCGCGCCGCAGCAGCTGCGACTCATGGCGCTTGAAGAGTATATAGCGTAGTGGTGTGACGAAACAGTTGTGACCTGTAGCGACCGTAGACCAAGAGTCGGCGCTGTCACGGCGCACGCAAGCCGCAGCAGCCGCGTTTGAGTGCAGCGTGTCACACGCAACAGACATGACCCTGCTGGGCACTCATAGAATAGCGCTTGTAGTGCGGAGCTTCTGTACCTAAGACAGCCCTGACCTGCAGCGATCTAGCACAGACATCGGCGCCACTGGAGGCGCGCCGACGTGTCTCCATGGCGTTCGTAGAGCAGCGCTCGTGATGCGAAGGACGAAGCAGTGATGACCTGCAGCGATCGCAGACCAAAAGTCGGCGCTGTCACCGCGCACACAAGCCGCAGCAGCCCGTCTGAGAATAGCGTTTCGTGGACTCGCGCTCGTCGCGCGCAACGTGTCACACGCAACAGAAACGACTCTGCTCACGACGAGCGCTATTCTATGAACGCCGCCAGACAGCCCTGACCTGCAGCGATCTAGCCCAGACATTGGCGCCACGACGCTGCAGCAGCTGCGTCTCCATGGCGTTCGTAGAATATAGCGCTCGTGATGCGAAGCACGAAGCGGTGGTGACCTGTAGCGATCGGCGCACGCAGGCCACAAAAGCCGCGTGTGAAAACAGCGCGTGCGCGCAAAATGGGTGTGGCGTGTAGCTCGACGAAATCACGAGCAACATACTCAAAGGCGCTGCGTCGGGGCGGCGCTCGTGCCGCACATAGAGAGAAAAAGTCAGCTGAGACAATCAGAGGTGTTGCTCTTTTCCAAAGGCCAAATTGAAGTCGCCTCGTAGGCGCTGCGTCGGGACGGCGCCCGTGACGCACATAGAGAGTATAGTCGGCGGAGACAATCAGAGGCAGTGTTTGTTGCTCTTTTCCAAAAGCGAAATTGAAGTCGCCTCGCTGTTTTCCTCTACACTTTGGGTCTCGACTCGTTGACGGTTGGCCCATGTTTGCGTGTCCGCGAGCTTGCACTTCTCATATCAGGCCGCCTTTTCTGGGTGGTAGCTCGTTGGCCCAAGTGTCGAGTCGTACATGGCCCCCAGCCTGCAAGACAAAGCGTTTTTGTGCCTCGACTGGTCAGCCAAGCCCTGACTGGGGCCCTGACCAACACGTTGTCGGCCCATGATTGCACATGCCTGCTTTGGTAAGCTGTAAATTGTAAAGCCTGCCTTCGCATCGGCCTTCACGAGCATACGCTTTTATAGGTTCTATGCTGTCGTTCTTGCAACTGTTGCGCAGATGTCCAATGCTTCTGCCAGTATACTACAGTTTCGGTCTTTGAGGGGCTATTGACTTCCCCCGCCCATAGCTCAATTCAGGGCGAGCTTCACGCTACAAGTTGTTCCTTCGCGCGCGCGCAGCAAATGTGTATGAAAAGCGCTCGTAGTGCAGCGCTCTATAACGCACGGCGTCCACACAACGAGGCGTCGCGCCCTAGTCGTGGCCTGCAGCGATCATAGCCCGAACAGCAGCGCTGTCCCAACACAAACTGCGTCTCCATGGAGTTTCATAAAATAGTGCTTGTAGAACAGCACCCGCAAGAGGCGCAGCGTGTATACACCAGGCAGGCGTGGCCTGTGTGGATCGCAGGCCAGCCCTCGGCGACGTCACGGCGCGCACAGGCCGCAACACTTGTGCCTCAATGGCGCTCGTAGCGCGCATGGTCGCAGCTCTGTCGGCGCAGTCACTGCATACGAGCGCCATATCGTCTTCATTGTATAGAGATTCTCACCCAGCCATTGGAGCGCGTCGTGGAGCACGCGCACCGCGCTGTTCTTATGGTCTGATTGCGCAGCTCTTGACAACGTGATGCACACAAGAGGCTGGCTCGTTTGGCTAGCGCGCTGCGCGTTGACGTCAATTGAGTTTCATGCGTTGCTCAGATATGTAACAGAAACCAACGTGCTGACGTGCGTGCGACTGCGACGTCCGACGCAGCTTTTTCGCGCGCAGTCTGCGAAACGCAGGCTTGCTATTCACTGTCACACTGTTGGGGCAGCTAGACACGAAGAAATGTCATGTCGACATTCCACACGTGGTCGACGCGCAGTGAGCCAATGCTGCTGCTGCTGGTTTGGCAAAGCCGTGTTTGCTTTCAATACGCCTCTCACCGCTTGCGCGCCGGCAATCTGCACGTCCACCACGCCCAGCTGAACGCGATGTGCGCGCAGTCTTGTCTCGCTTTTGATTTTGATATGCTTTCCTGGCGCTGGAATGTTCTACATACAGTGTTGCTTCATTGCGTAAACGCCCAAGTCGTGCACACTCTACTGGACGGCCTTGTTGTGTCTTCCGGCGGGTCCCACCTTTCCATGTCGTCGCCGCGGCAGCGCCAGCTACGCGGCGACGGCACAGTCGTCGTCGCCGTGCCCGCGCACGCGGGCAGCTGCGCCGCAACGGCGCGCGCGTCGTCGCCGTGCCCGCGCACGCGGGCAGCTGCGCCGCAACGGCGCACTCGTCGTCGCCGTGCCCGCGCAGACGGGCAGCTGCGCAGGGACGACGCAGTTGTTTTGGATCTTCTATGCACGCATTTAGGATTTCGACGCGGAGGAGCCGCCGCGTTCAACAACACGCGTGACTTCCGCGCAGAAGAATTGCCCGTCTTTTCAGATAGACTGGCGATCGTCGCCCAATTCGATGCAAACGGGGTTTGTGACTTTTTTTCAAGCCTCTAGCGTGGTGGTCCAGGGGTCAATGGACCACGGTCCAGTCTGCCGAGCAGACTGCCGATGCCAGGGGACGGCCAAAGGCCAAAGCAAAGGCCAAGGGGCAGGCAAAGGCCAAGGTTGTGCAGCTGAAAGGGCCTGCCAGCACCTCAGCCAAGGATGTGCTCTGGGATTTCTTCATGCAAACACGGAGTTCACCGTGTTTGCGAAGTTGAGAACAAGCACTTGCAGGCATTGCCTGCCGCCGGATCTTCAGCGTGAAAACATGAAGCAAGAGCGCAGCTAGGAACTTGCTAAGGCACACGTTGACTGTTGACTCAGCATTGGTTTTGGCTTCGTGCCAGATGTCAGCGCTTGCCGACTTACCCTGTCTGCAGCCGCTGAAAAGGGAATGCCGCCTTGCCAGCCGGCGGGGGCTGGGCGGGTGTTGGGCCTCAATTTCCTTAATATTTTTCGCCAATGGTCTGTGGCCAACCCAGGACCCCATTATTTAGGGTGATGACCACCTTTTTTCAAGGGTCAGAAGGAGACTCTAGGTGTCCTCAATGAGCTTGGTGCCCGTCACGACGCATGTTTGCTTGTTGTGCCTTGGCTCCCACCGCACTCCGGTCGCAACATACCGAACTCTCACCAAGCTGGTTACCAACTATACAGGTAACCGGACAGCATGGGTCAGACCAAAGCGAAGACCGCCACCATGGCGCTCCACAGCAAGGACCCCGAGTCCGCCATCTTCGACAGCACCGCTTCACGGAGCACCGCCAGGTCCAAGTCGTTTTGGTCAGACGGGTTCTGGTCTCGGATATGCCCCGAAGTAACCTGGGTCTGTCTCGCACTCCCTGAGTTCATGGACTTAAAACTTGTTTGTTTTGGACCATTTTAGCGATTGGTTCCTTTTTTGGCCAGTCCACTCAGGACGTGAGGGTGCCCACCAGGGGGTTGGGGATCAGTTGGCACTTCGGCGTAACGTTTGGCGGGTAATCTGGAAGACATGGCGGTCAAAACTTGAAAAAGTACCCCCCCCCCTCCCTCCCTCCCCTCCCTCCCTCCCTCCCTCCCTCCCTCCCTCCCCTCCCTCCCTCCCTCCCTCCCACCCTCCCTCCCTCCCTCCCTCCCCCTCCCTCCCCTCCCTCCCTCCCTCCCTCCCTCCTCCCTCCCTCCCTCCCCCCTCCTCCCTCCCTCCCTCCCTCCCTCCCTCCCCTCCTCCCTCCCTCCCCCTCCCTCCCTCCCTCCCTCTCCCTCCCCGTTTTGGGCAGTGCTTAAATGAAGAGTGAAAGGATACTCGTCACTTGACAGGGGCTTTACGCAATGCCCGCATCTGACTAGCCTGAAACGGCTGCCATCTCCAGCAAAAAACACAAACGCGGACACAAACCCAAGACAAACACAACTACACACACAAAACACTCACAAAACAAGCACACAACACAAAACAAACACACAACACACACAAAACAAGCACACACACACACAGACCCATCCGGGTGTCTTTTTTTTCCGGTGTTCAGCTTTCCGCGTGCATTCCGCTTTCAGCCGCCAGGTTTGGATTCCGCGGATCTTTGCTGCTCTGTTTGATCATGTCGGTGTCAGTCTCCGCTGCTGCGGTACTTTTGTGCCGCGGCCAAATTCATTTTTCTGACATAAAAAAGGGGGGGGGGAACCCAAAGGGGTGTCCCCTAAACCAACAAAACACTTTGGGCTACTGTCAAACCAAGAATACCATAGGGCGAGTACATTTAAAAAAAAGGGGGGGGACCCAAAGGGGTGTCTTTCAGACTCTAAAGATTGCAGCTTTGGGGGTCCCATGCGAATGCGGCGAGTAAACCAACAAAACAATTTGGGCTACTGTCAAACCAAGAATTTGCTACTGTCAAACCAATAATTTCATAGGGCGAGTCAAACTATACGAAGTTTGCAGAACATTTGGGAAGCGTTTTCTGGCTCGAGTTTGTTTGACTTGATCACGGGACCTAGGAATGTGGGGTTCAGTAGGCGAGGTCAACTTTGGAGAGAACGTGTTGCACGACTGATTTGATTGCCGACCCTTGAGCAACAGTTTGAAGCCATTGTCATGATTATCTCTTCGGGCGATTGACGTTCCTTCATACGAAACCAGGGAAGCCTACAGCTTTGACCCATCGTGGCTATTCATTGCCTGGTTCAAGTGTCTCAGGCAGAGGTAATAATTCGTCATGCATTGCCGACAGTCACGAGCGCATCAGACTTGAGAGGAAGAGAAACGACTAGCAGTGAGCCCTGAAATCAAGGACACACGTTAGAATGGCATAAACAAAGCGCCCGTTTAAGGAGCATGTTCCAAGAGCCAACACTCTCCAACTGCTTTCTCCCATGTCCAACAGTTGTTTGCGGGGTTGCTGGAAGAAGCTTTTTCGGAGCATGTTCTCCCGGTTCGAGGTGGTCGGAGATGGGCTGCGGTAAGACATGTCGGTGGCTCAGCGGGCGAGAGAGAGCCGGAGACATCAACTGACTCTCTTTGCAAAGGGGAACAAGGCACGGCCAGAAACAACATCCAAACGAGAAACACAGTCACACACACACACACACACCCACGCGCACGCCCGCGCCCGCACCCGCACCCGCACCCGCACCCGCACCCGCACCCGCACCGCGCCCGCACACACGCACGCACACACACGCACACGCACACGCACACACACGCGCACGTCCGCACGCACGCATGCCACGCCACGCCACGCCACGCAACGCACGCACCCACACCCACACACACTCACACACCCACACCCACACCCACACGCGCACGCGCACGCACAAGCACACGCACACGCACACGCACACGCACACCCACATCCACACACACACACACACGCACACACGCGCACACGCGCACACACGCACACACGCACACACACACACACACACACACACACACACACACACACACACACACACACACACACACACACACACACACACACACACACACACACACACACACACACACACACACACACACACACACACACACACACACACACACACACACACACACACACACACACACACACACACACACACACACACACACACACACACACACACACAAACACACACACACACACACACACACACACACACACACACACACACACACACACACACACACACACACACACACACACACACACACACACACACACACACACACACACACACACACACACACACACACACACACACACACACACACACACACACACACACACACACACACACACACACACACACACACACACACACACACACCACAGTCACGAAGAGCGGAACGCGATGCTACTCGAAACACAAGAAGAAAGCAACGAAGCTGGGGATGTTCGAAAAGACACTGTTTGAGGCCCATGGAGATTCTAGGATGAGGACAGCACACACTTATACCGATACCCACGGAAGCGCGGGAGACACATCCAGCCCAGGACCTTTCTGTTACCGAGTTGCAACTTCTTGCAGTCCTCAATGGTGAATCCTGAGGTCCTGTGGACAAAATCCGGCAGGTGGGATGGATGAAACTGAAACCCTTGTGAAAAGCTGGGCAAAAAGCAACTTTCACCTTACCAGCCCGCTGCAGGATGTTGTCCATTCGCAGTCCATCCACTTTTGCATCCTGCCAAGTCAGAAGAATCAGCTTGCATTTTTGGGTGATCCTTTCCGGGGTACAACCTGATACTGGCACACCAGGCCTTGCAACCCCCCAATGTACATGGGCGTGTCTCAAAGAAAGGGCCTAAGGGAGACCCCTAGAACAGCGTAGTATCCTTTTGGTTCCCCTTCAAAAGCCCAAGATGTGGTTACCCTCATCAACAAGGCCAATGTTGCCTATACTCAACACCTTGTCTGCCAACACCAGTGTCTACCAAAATATGGGTTTCCCCCTGGAAGGTTGTCGATCAACACGTCCACTTCGACTTGAGCGCTGAGGCTTGGGCTTCTTGCAAGGGCATAAGCTCTTGGCGCTGCTCTGCGCCGGGATCTCCGCGCTTCTCGGCGGAAAGAGATGGGACTTGATTTGGTTTTCCGGGAGCGAAATATCGGAAAAACAGCCGGGCTGCGAAGGTTGGGGAAAAGTTTTAAACATGCCCCAACCGTTGGCTAGGTTTTCCAGCTAGGTGCCCTTTCTCACCGTTTCTTTTTTGGTTGGGAGGGTTCCCCTACTGAAATAGACTGAACAAGTTGGTACCCTAATTCTGACCTCTCTACTGGAGGACCTAGTTTTGCTTAGAAATGGATGGGTTCCAATGCTCAAGATGGGTTTGCCACATTCACGAGGCAAACCCAGACATATGTTTCCAAAAGGTTACATATCGTCCCAACCAGAAACAGTTGCAGGTATGTGCCTTGTCGATGCTTCACATGTTGGGTAGACCGCTTTAATTGTGTGTTTTGATTCTGCAAGTGTAACAGATAACATGTTTAGTCTGCCTGCTTTAGGGCGAGCTCACCGATGCGGGTGTAAAAGAAAGCGAGTCTATAATGATGGCCCTTCTCTTGGAGATCCAAATCCGATTTCAGTCTCTGGATTTGTTGGGAGAGGACAACCCCGAATTTTCCCATGTCCTGTTAGTCATTTCTTCCAGGTCTCGCATGGAGGCGGCGTTACCCCAGTGGATCACGTGGTTTGTTTCGTTTTGGTGGTGTGTGTGTGTGTGTGTTTTTATACTGCGTTCGATTAGGCTTTCTTCCTCCGGTTGCCCTGGCCCTCGCTACCGAAGCTCCCACTAGACAATGGCCATGACTCTAGGGGTTGACTCCTCATTCTTTTCAGTCATTGTTCTTTCAAAAACCAGCCATTTCCCTAGGGTTTTTGGTGGTTTGAAAGGAAAAGGGATCCCCGGAAACAACGGGGAAGTTACCCCTAGAACGACCAGGACCAATTTTCCTTTGTGAGGAGATTCGAGGCATGCTTTCTGCATCTTTCTGCACTCCGCGCTAAGGTTTCTGCTGCTAACGCTTTATTTACTTGCGCCTTGACTGCACTTGGCATAGGCCCCATAAAGCACTTCGGAGTGATTTGTTCGGTACTGACGGCATGTTTGAGTCACTTAGGCGTCAATCAGAACGCTTGCACCGTTCGAATTAACTATTTCGAACCAAAAAGTCGGAAGGAAGATTCGGATCACTTTGCCAGCACCCGGGTCCCAAGTTCTTGTTCCATCAGAAACCAAAGTGCCATGATAGCCATGGTTGCTATGGACCCCGGTGCGGTTGGCCATGGCCTCGGGCCAACAGCGGGCCCCAAATTTGGCTCTGTCATTTGTCGAGGGGTAGGCCTGTGTTTTAAAGGGAAGCCCAAGAAAAGCGACCCATGGGGGTCCCGTAAAACAAGACGACTCACCCAAATTGACCGTTTCGAGTGCGCGGAATCGACACTTCACCCATATTCCGCTCGAAGCCATTTCGCTTTGCCAATAGCCTTGGGCATTTTAGTAGGTTCTAGAACCACGCTAGTAGAGCCAACAACAACCCAGTGGTGCCTTTTTTCCTTTTTTGGGGGGAAGGGCTCCCAAAAAAAAGATGCTTTTTTTTCCCCTGGCCGCTGGGCATGTGAGATGGGTTGAAGGGTCCCCGCTACGATCCGCTATGGCCATCTACGAGAGGCTTGCGGTTCAGGTCCGAACACCTGCACCCGATCGTTTTCTCCACAGGTTGCTGTCAGGTGATTCGGCGTTGGGCTGAATCTCAGTTTGAAAGAAGTACACCACCCTTTTTCCATGGACAAAGTCACACTGCCTCACCTTTGGTCGATGTTCTGTGGCAACGGGCTTTCCCTTGGCGTTGATAAGGAAGCAAAGAATCGTCTTCGAGTCGTTGTGCCGAGCATTTGACATCAGCCGCTTGCGGCCGACTCGTCTCGTGGCTGTCGCGTTAGGACTTCTTCTTGCCACCACACTTGCCGGGCCTGGCTCTTAGCTTGCTACAAGCTTGGCGCTGGCTTCTGCATGTTCTATATCCAAGCGCTCAGTTGTTCAGTGGCTCCCTTTTTCCCCCCTTTTTTTGGTGGCTGCCTCACTAAAATGGTCCAAGCCCAAAAAGTGTTCCCTTTTTTCCAGGGTCACTGAAGAACTGAGACTAAAGCGAGGTGAGTACTGCGCGTTGTACAAGGGGGACCGCTTCCTTGGACGAGGCGTGGAGCCGAGCCCAGGGCTCCCAGCAACAACTCGCAGCACGCAGGAGGTGTTCTTTCCTGATAGAAACAATACGAGCGCCCTCTCTTTGCCCCGAATATAAATATCCCTTGTAAGGGTCAGGACCCCTAAGACGAGAACCCCGACATTAAAAACCACCAGTTTTGGGGCACCCCTTGGGGAGCGTTGTGAACTGGCGAGAGGTTTCAGCTTCTCGCAATGAGCCACGGTCTTCGACCTGCTGTCTCGGACGGTCACGGTCCTACATAAAGAGTGTTGGCCAATTGTCCTACATAAAGAGTTTTGACCTTGCAAGTGGACTCAGCCCTTTCCCGGGCCGCAACAAGTATTGGCATGAGTTCAGATACGTACGATGATAAGGTCGTCCAAGGAAATGTTTAGTCCATTTGCTTTTAGCTCTTCTCGAAGTGTGCAATTGAAATGCATGTGCAAGATCAGAACTACATATTTGCGCACTTCACATCAAAATGGAGAGCCCACTCCTGCATCCGGGTCTGGGGCTGAACAAGGGTCAGCGAAGTGCTTTGTAGTCGCCGCCCCTTTCTGTTGTAGCAGAGTGCATTCATTTCAGTTGGAAGGATACTTTCCTGTTGCATGATTGTCATTGCTAGATCCGTCTTATTGCCGATGGTCTCAAACGCAAATCAGATCTTGCGCTATTTCAATCGCACCTTGCTCCTCCTGGCCGCCTCGCCTTGCCTCGCAGCAACATGCCTCGCGCCAGGCATTTTGTTCTCAGCAATTGTGGCAATGATCTGTGCAACTTTTTTTCTGGCCAACACCTTTCCGACGGCCGCCTGGCTGCAGCTGGGTTAGAAGCCTCTCGCTTCTTGGCTGACTCACCTGGCCCATTGCGCTTCAGCAGGGTTCTAGGGGTACCTTCCCCATTCTTTCCAGGGATCCTTCTTTTCGGGAAACCATCAAAAACCCAGGGAAACCGCCGGGTTTTGAAAAGAAGGATGGTTGAAAAGAATGGGGAATCATTCCTATAGAAGGGTATGGATATTACCAACGGCAAAGGGGGTGAGGTTCTGAATGCGCGCACAGGCCATGCTTGAGGAAAAGTCGAAGCCACATGCTCCTACTTTTGCTTGCAGACTCGACGCAGTAGCGATGCACTGGTGCTTTGAAAGCGAGACATTCTCGTCAGGGAGAAGATTGAGGCCGGCGGTAGGGGGAGCATTCTAAATACAGAACAGAATTTTCGGGAAGGGCCTTGTGCACAATGAAAGAAGGCGGAAACAATCGCCACTTTGCTACCGTAAGCAAGGCATGCCAAACGATGAACCAAGGAACCTCTTGACGATGGCTAGTTTCCATGTGTTTGTTTGTCTGCTACTTGGATTTTGCTTTTGGATCCAGCCAGCAGTGTGGCTAGATTCTGATACATGATCACAGCCACACCGTGGCAACCCCAGCTGTTGCCTAGAATTCCTAGATCGGCGCCAGGCTTTAAACCAAATATGCACGTAAGTTAGTGCATAAGGCAGGCAATGTGTGTCGACTGAGGTTGAAGCTAGGCGTCTCTCGGTGGACTGTCAAGCCAGAGATTGCAGCACGATTGGTTGCCTTTTTTTCGTGCGGTTCCCTTCGGGTGGATTGTATTTCTCAATGTGACAGGAGGAGACACTGACAGGGAGCCTGGGAAACACAACAACATTGGCATTTGCCGGTTGGAAAAAGCAGGGCCCTTGTCAGCCAATGGTCATGTCTCCGCTTTCTGGAAAGCCTTTTGGACCGAGGCACCGCTTGTGCAACTTGGCAGAGATCGGTTGCCTGCACTTTGCGGGGCAAAAAGGGACTACAATCAAAGCCAAGAAAATTCCTTTGGTGCTGATTTACCCTAAATCAGCCCGGGGTAGTTCATGTGGTTCACGTTCTTCCGGGATTTTCTGCCGCTGAGGTTGACCATTTTCCTGTCCCCTGCTCTTCTGATTGCCGTGCGGCAGGCCGGGTGCTTCCAACTTGGATTCAGGCTGGGGGGTAAGAGGCAAATCTGGAGGCAAAACGACAGTTGGACATGGGGATGGCTTTGAAAGACATGGTACGTGTATTGGCCAGTGGGGACTCATGCTTGTAAGGAGCCGTGAGTTCAGGCATTTTGTTCCCTTTGTTAAAGGTGCAAACTTGAACAGTTGGATATGCCCGTGTCTGATCGATGGATTTTGAAGACAGAAGGTGCTTTTGACACCCCATTGTGCGAGCTGCAATGTCCCCAATGATTTCTTGTTTTTGGTTGGTGAGCTCCCTCGAATAATCATAGAAGCTGACGATTGGAGAGCTTTGGAAAACTAAATTCCTCATTTGGGCGAAACCCGCCCTGTCAAAACCTAGGCGTTGATTCCCCATTCGTTTCAACCATCGTTCCTCTCAAAAACCGGCCGTTTTCCCTGGGATTCTGGAGGTTTTCTAGAAACCTGGAAAGAAAAATGGTCCACTTCCACGACGTCGGTACGTTGAGTTGGCTGCGGGTGGTTCCTGGAGTGAATGCTGAGGTCACCAAGCCCCGGCCTCGCTTTGTACTGGGCAACGCCGGAAAAGAGGCGAGCTTGCAGGACGGGCTTCGCTGAAGTGACTTCCTTGGCTCGGTGCTAGGTGCCAACTTTCACCGTTTCATTTTTTGGGGGACCCAGCTAGGTGCCAACTTTGACCGTAACTTTCCTTTTTTGGGGGAGAGTTCCCCTACTAAAAAGCTGGAGGACCTAGTTGGGAACGGTTGGGATTTCGTGTGCATGGCTGAAGTGCGCACCTCTTTACCATGGTTGAAGCCATTGGTTGGTGCGGAATCGATTCATTCCAGGGTTTCTTGGCTATGATTTGAAAGGAGGCCATCGCAAAAGAAAGGGAATGGAATCCACACATTTGGGGGGTTCTTCTAGACAACCTTGTTGGGGTTGCCCATATTGCAATACACCCGAAGATGCTTTTCTCGAGCTGTCCGCAAAGAGCTCTTTCAATTTGTACCAAAAGTGGTCTGCCCGAGGTTTTGTCGGTCGAAATCTCCATCATAGAGCATTTGTAGCAGGGGTCCTCTTGTTTTCCTGATCCAGGGGTCCTTTGTGATGGGGTGGAATGGGAGCAGCAGGACATGGGGCCCTACCCAACATTTTCCCCATTTTCGCACAAAATCAGGGACCCAATTTGAACCAACAAGTCATATGATTCATGGCTCTCCGCGAAAGAAGGAGGCCAGAACCAACAAGAGCCATCCAGATGCGCGCGTCTGGCGTCTCACAGGAGCGTTTGAGGATGCTTAAGATGGTGACTGGAGAGGAGAAGGACCGCTGCAGCCTCGATTGCCGCTTCTTCCCCTCAGTTGTTCAGTGGCACCCTTTTTCCCCCTTTTTTGGGTGGCTGCCCCACTGAAAATGGTCTTCCCCAAGAACGGGTTCCCTTTTTTCCAGGGTCACTGAACAACTGAGTCCCTCGTAAATTGCGGGGCTTGTGTGAGCTACCCTTGCTACCACTAGCACTGAATATGGCTTGGGGAGTTGGAAGACAATTTCCTCTTAAAGATCCTTGGTGGGTGCCATGTCGGTGGACAGAAAATTAAAATTTGGTTTCACTTCTGTCATGGTTGATGTATCACAAAGGTTGCCGACTCCTTAAACTAATTGATGCTGGGAAGCAAATGTCAGGTGAATGCAGCATACCCGTCACGTTATGCTCAATGAAACACGGCCTCTACTCTGCACGTAGCAGAGTGTTGCTATTTGAATCGCCCTGAACAAGATTGTTTCTGCTACACGTATTGGAAAAGAGCTAAAGACGTCATGATGGTTTCTATCACGGGAATCTGGTGAGTCTTCATTGGCATTTGAGGTACCTTCGGGGTTTGATCGTTTCTCATGTAGTATAGGCTCACCGCCTCTCAAAGCTCCGCTTCTTCGCCTGTTCGAGGCAACATGCCAAGATCGCTTTCCAGAAGAGAAACAAACTGTCAGATCGCTTTGCCCCTGGCAGGAACAGTGCCTTTTCTATCGCGCCGCCACACTGGCGTTCGTGGTGACGGCGCTGCTGTGTATTGGCGTGTGGATTCCCTGGGCAGCGACGACGGAGGCCTAGCTGCTGCAAGCAGAAGACATTGTTCTGTGAAATGGAGTACAGGCCTCCCGCCCTTGAATCATGTGCAGTCTTGAGGTTTCATGACCAGAGCCACATGGCTCCGAGCGGGAGCCCCCGCATGCGTAGCAAAATAGGCCGCTGGCGAGCATTTGTTCGTCAGTGGTAGCGGAGCCCTCGGCGGTGATCCGGGGGGCGCGCCATGGCCGAAGGGTCGGAGAAGGCGGAGAACAAGGGCTTCTCGAAGGAGGCTCCTCCGCCTAGTTGGGATGGTGGGTCGCCTCACCAGGAGTTTGAGCGCTTCGAGCGCGACGTGAAGTTGTGGGAGTTTGAGACGGAGGTGGAGCTGAAGAAGAGAGGTGCCAGACTCTTGAGGGGTCTGTCAGGCCCAGCGCGGGCAGTCGCCGATGCGCTGGAATTCGACAAGATTGCATGTGAAGAAGGGCTGGACAACATCATGAAGGCCTTGAGGGAGCACTACAAGCCCCACTTGGAGGTGAGTCTGGCGAGGGCCTTGGAGCAGGCCATCTACGGGCAGGCGCGGCAGAGCAAGGAGGACTTTCAGGAGTACCTCATCCGGATGGAGAAGGAGTTTGCGCGTCTTAGCAAGGAAGGTGTCAGGCTGCCAAGTCAGGCACAGGGCTACATCTACTACCGGCAGGCCTCGCTGACCGAGAACCAGGAAATGAAGCTCACCACATGGACCAATAATAATAGTTTCGAGTTGGGCCAAGTGGTCGGGGCGCTCAGGAAGCTCGACAAGGTGATAAAGGATGACAAGGGCAAGGCGAGGCTGTATAACGAGACTTTTGCCGAGTTCGAGGCGCCTGAGGAGCACGTGGGTGGTTTGGAGAACGAGGAGTACAGCCAGAGCGATGAGGAGTATGTGTACCTTGAAGAAGGAGCACTTCAGAACGTGTATGAAGAAGACGAAGTGAACATGGCTCTCACAACGTATAAGGAGGTGCGGGAGGCGATCAACGCCCAACAGAAGGGGCGGCAGTACTACAAGCCAGTCTTTGGCAAAGGGCGCGGGGGCTCCTCAAAAGGAAAAGGCAAGGGCAAAGGACTCCAGCGCGTCCACATCGAGCAGATCAAATTGCGGACCCGCTGTGCAAGGTGCGGCAACATCGGCCACTGGGCTCGGGAGTGCCGGGCGGCCCCAGACAAGCGCGGCTTGGAGAACCAGGCCAAGATGCAGGCTGGAGGAGGCCCACCTTCGAGTACGGGAACTGCAAACACAGGATCTAGCCGGAGCTGGTTTTGTGCAGTTGGAGACGAACATGATGCGGGAGGACAGCCGGGGTCTGTGGTTTTCAGTAGTTGTTTGATGACCGGGGGAACGGTCAACGAATTTTTCGGTGGGACATCGCAGGCCGAAGCAGCGCAAATGCGGAGGCCGGTGAGTGAACGCAAGCCTGAGGTTGAATTTCCATGTGCGGTTGAGACGGGGAACTCATCGTGTGCGATGAGACAACATGGACAATCAGATGGGGACGATTGTTTTTGCGGGATTACAACTCAACCAGCACAGGGAGTGGTAGACACTGCTGCACAGGATGGTCTTTTGGGCGAAAGAGCTTTGGCCAGCTTGCAGTGTGCATTGGACAAGCATGGACTTCGATGCGTGTGGACCGGCAAACAGGGACGTGCCCAGGGTGTTGGAGGCAGAGCTCATACTTTGGGGATTGTGGCAATACCTCTGGGATTAGCTGGTACAACGGGGATTCTTGAAGCCACCGTCGTGAAGGAGTCAGTTCCACTTCTTTTGCCGATCAAGCTGCTTCGTCAAATTGGGGCAACCATCAATCTCGTGACCATGACTCTTGAACTGCAAATCAATGGGCGAACCCTGGAACTCCATGAACTTCCAAGCGGACATGTGACAATCGATGTGCTTGATTTTGGTCCAGGAGGTTTCAAGGTTCCAGACACAGCAGTGGGCTACCGGGATTCAGATTTTCAGATGGCGAGTCCCGGAGTATTTCTGGGCACAAACCTCATGCCCGGAAAGCGACCCAATTCGTTTCCTCCCGAGAGCAATGCCGTTGACTTTGGTGGGCAAGATCAAGGAATCGAGGCTCACTCCGGCGGCAAGGCAGAACGTCTCCGAGCAGAAGGACGTTCACTATCACAACCCACGTCGAGCTCTACGGGGATGGAGAGTGATGATGGACCGCTACATCGACCTGGTGCAATATGTGGGACTTCACGAATGGGTGTCCGGATGGCTCTCAATTGGGCCTTTGCAAGAAGTGGAAGGATACCGGAAATCAGTTGGGACAAGCTTGTGCGATGTCTACGGACAGCTCATCGAGTCGGCGGAGAAGCTCACCCCGCTGAAGACCAAGGAGATGCCGAAGAAGAGGGAGAGCGACTGCACGCATCCAAGTCACCATCTGAAGGGCGGTGGCAACAAGCACATGAGCTACGTGGTGTGCAGTCTGTGCAATGCCAGGTGGCGGACGGAGATGTCATCTGCAGAGATCAAGGCGAAGCTCAAGGAGGACAAGGTGCCGGTCTTCGTGAAGAACCCGAGTCAGGACCAGCCCGTGGGCCAGGAGAAAATCCAAGGGTGTGGGAAAGCTCGAGGACCACCCGGAGATCATGGATTACAAGGAGGAGGTTCGCCGGCTGAGCAGGAAGATGGAGAGAATGACGCAAGTGGTACGAGCGGTGGAGGAGATGCAACGCTCCCAGACCATGGAGGACTACGAAATGGAGAAGGTCGACGAGCTGGGGACGATGAACGAGAGCAGCCCATGGAAGCTGATTCCGAGCTTCGACCAGAAGGATCTACCTCAGAATCAACAAGCACAAGCGAGTCAAGAAGCAGCACCAGCGAGGAAGATGACGGTACGGAAGTTGTCGAAGAGCCCAAGCCGGAGTCGATGAAGCAATGGTGCAGAGTGGCTACTCGAGAACAGGCAGAAGGAATCATGGACATGGAGAACGGCTGGTTCACGGTGAAGAACTTGGCGGAGAAGAACGACGGCGTCTACCTGGAGGTGGTGCCCACTCGACGATACATGCTGGAGGAGATGGTGGAGAGCCCAGACGAGGTGTCACTCAACAGGCACGTGAGAAAGCGGCTGCGAAAGAGCATGAACCAGGTGACCGAGGCGCTTGCGGTGGACGTGGCGGAGGTTTATTCACCACCGCGTGTGACAACTGCGGCAAAGAGGCTTGGGTTGTCAACTGGAGTCGCGGTCGACAAGATCACGGGCTATGACCTGGCGTGTGAGGAGGATCGGAAGAAGATGTGGAGAAAGTTGAGAGAGGATGATCCTCTTCTGATAGTGCTCAGCCCTCCATGCACTGCCTTTTGCCAACTTCAGAACCTCAACTACGGCAAGATGACCTGGGAGCAAGCAGTGACTATGATCTGCACGGGCATTGAACACATGGAGATCGCAGCGGCTGTGGCTAAATGGCAGATGAGGCGAGGGAGACTCTTCGCACTGGAGAATCCGGCGGGTTCTCTTGCATGGGACGAGAAGTGCATCGTGGAGCTGATGGGCTTTGAGGGAGTCGAGACGATAAAGAACGACATGTGCGCCTTCAAAATGTGTGTGCACGGGGACGAGCAGGAAGGGTACAACCAGAAGCCCACAAAGTGGATCACCAACTGCCCCGAGATCGCTCAGCTCCTGGATCGAAGGTGTGACCACTCACATGCACATGTGCCCTTGCTGTCGGGAAAGGCAGCCAAGGCAGCAATATATCCGGAGGAGTTGTGTGTCGCGATCGCCCAAGGATTGAAGAACTACATCAAGCGCAAGAAGGTAGTTAGATTCGCTGGGAGCTACCACGAGGAGGAGGACACCGAGAAGTACACCTTTGCGGAGGAAGATGTGGGAGATCTGGAAGAAGATCTACGCCAAGAAGAGCGAGTACGTGGGCCTGGACCGAGAATTCCGACCATGGTGACCAAGGAGGAGAAGGGCAAGATCATGAAGATGCATCAGAACCTCGGTCATCCGAATACGTTGGCCTTCGTCAGGATGCTGCGCGCAGGGCGTGTGAGAGAAGAGATTATTCAGTGGGTGCAGGAGGAGTTCCGATGTCCGGAATGTGAAGCGCATCCACTTCCCAAAGCGCCAAGGCCAGCGGTGGTGCCGAAGACCTACCGACCAGGGGTGGCACTGGGGATCGACCTGGTGTTCATCCCAAGTGTGAGTTCGGCCCCTGGATTGGCACCACTACTTCCTGCACTCAACATGGTGGATCTGGGTACCAACTACCAGATGATCGAAGTGGTGGAGAACAAGGAACCGCAGACGGTGTTCAGAGCATTGTGGAGAACGTGGTTCCGGACTTTCGGCGCACCTGAGTATCTCACGGTGGATGAGGGCACGGAGTTCAAAGCAGAGTTTAGCAAGCTATGTGCTGACGCTGGGATAGTGGTCTTCAAGACGGCAAGCAAGGCTCCGTGGATGCAGGGACGAGTCGAACGGCATGGAGGTCTCTACAAGACGATGTTAGCTCACGCGAGGGAATCAATGCCACCGGGAAGTCATGCGGAGCTTCTGAGGCTAATGCAGGAGATCGAGGCGGCGAAGAACAGGTTCAGCAATAGATCTGGCTTCAGCCCTACGCAGAGGCAAGTTGGACAATGGCCTAGAGTTCCTTCATCTATGATGAGCGACGAAGCTATCGATCCCACCCTGCAGTCGCAGAACAACTCCGACGATTACATCAAGATGCTTCAGTATGAGGGAGGTGGCGCAGGAGGCGTTCGTCAAGGCGAACTCGCGCGATGCTGCAAGGCGAGCTATGAGGGCTAGGCCACGGACTCAGAGAAGTTGGAAGCCTGGAGATCTTGTGTATGTGTATCGGATCTTGAGAGAAAGGCGAAGAGTTGACGGCGGAGGTGGCCGCATTACCCGCAAGGCAGTGTGGACCGGGCCAGGCACCGTGTTGAGCATGGAAGGCGCGGTGGTTTGGATCAACATGATGGGGGAGCTGTGGCGCACTGCTCAGGAACAGGTCCGGGACGCGACGCAAGAGGAACGGCTTGGAGCAGAGGTAGTGGCAGAGTCATTTCAGGAGATGCAAGAGCGACTGAAGCGGAATCCTCATCGTCCTGGATACCGCGATGTGACACGCGATGCGGCGGAAGAGGAGCACTGGGAGGCAGAAGCTCGAGCACAAGCAGGTTTACCTGGGGAAGTAGATGAAGAGCTCGAGGTGGCGGACGCTGGAGATGATCCTGTAGATCATGAAGGGCAAGAACGTGGACAACCCCGACGGCGACTTGAAGAAGATGTTCAGCCAGAGCTTCCACCAGTCCCGGAGGACATGGAAGACGAGGAGAATGCGCAGAGTGAGGAATCCAAGTCACAGCCAGAGCCGGAGTTAGAGGAAGCCGGAAACCGGGCGCGGCTGGAGAAGGAAGCATTGGAGATGAATGATACGATGGATGGGATACCGTCTAGTGGAAGCAGTGGACCCCATCGATCCGAACGAGGTGCAAGGTGGAGAACGCATTTGGCAGCTCCATACTTCAATGAGGTGTTCTTCGGCCTGGAGGAGGAGATCCAGTCGGAGAGTATCGAGCCCGGGGAAGACTACTGGGTGTATGACCCTCTCGGAGGGGTCCTGCAGCGACATCACGTGCGAGAAAGGAAGGCCAGATTTAAGCCAACAGATGTGAAGCAGTGTCCGATTCCTCTTCGATCAGTACTCAAGGAGAGGAAATCCTTCATGAAGTTCATTGATGGAACCGAGCGTGTGGAAGAGGACCAATGGAGCTGGTTGGACGACAAGCGGCCTACGCGAAATTGGTGGAAAGGGTACACCGAGTTCAAGGTGGACCAGGAGCAGGTGGCGGTGAATCAGACCTTTACTACTGCAGGAAAAAGACGTGGAGATGGAGAAATCTACGACCACGAGATTCCGGAGGGCGAGAAAGCCGAGTGGAATTGCGCGGACAAGGAGGAGTGGCAGAAGATTGTGGAGAGCGGCGCGGTCAAGGTCCTCTCTGTGACGGAGTCGCGGAAGGTGACGAAGGAGTTGGAGGCTCGGGGAGAACTTGGACGCATACTACCGACGAGAATGGTGAGGCGCTACAAGCCTTCGGAGGAGGTTGGAGTGCCTGCTTCAAGAAAGAGCCGATGGTGTGTGCGAGGAGATAAAGATCCGGATATCCTGGAGTTGCAGCGGTTTGCGCCGACGGTGGCAACTTCGTCTTTGCAGGTGGCAATGCAGGCGGCGGTCAATCACGATTTGGAGTTCAAGATCGGGGATCTCAAGAGTGCCTTCACGCAGTCAATGCCTTTGATTCGAAGGCGTGGTAAGCTGTACTGCAGGCAGTGTCGAGGAGGGCACAACGACCTGGAGGAGGGACAGCTGGTGGAGATTGTCCTCGGATGCTATGGATTGCCGGATGCCCCTTTGCACTGGCGGCGGACTTTGAGACGGTACCTCATTGGCACCCTGGGATATAAACCTTCAAGGATGGATCCGTGTATGTTTCTGCTTCATGTACAAGGTCTTCTCAAGGGGATCGTACTGGTGGAGGTCGACGACCTGTTGCTCATGGGCAAAGATGAGCATCATGAGCGGGTGAAGAAGCTGCAGGAGCGATTCAAGTTTGGGAAGCTCAAGGACGTGGATGAGAAGGGCGTGGGCTTCAATGGAAGGAGAATCAGAATTGAGCATGGAGTGGTGAAGATCGACATGGAGAAGTTTGTGCGGGAGAGACTGAGCGAGATGAACATCGAGAAGGAGCGGAAGAAGCATCCTGGAGCTCTACTACAGGTGGAGGAAACGGCAGCGGCTAGGAGTGTGTGTGGCGCTTTGAATTGGATTGGCAAGGAGGGGCGTCCCGATGCCGCGGCAGCAGCATCTCTCTTTTCATCCAAGCTCAAGAAGATGACCATTGCCGATGTCATCGATATGAACAAGGCCGTGCGCAAGGTCAAGGACAACCCCACTTTGTCGTTGCAGATTCAGAAGCTGGAGGACATGCGGTGGGGTGTGGTGACGGATGCTAGCTGGGCCAATACCACGGAGAACCGTTCGCAAGGTGGTCACGTGGTGATTACCTTCAACAAGGAGCTGATGAGTGGGGTGCGGGCCAAGACGAACATTCTAATGTGGAAGAGTGGCAAGTTGCCTCGAGTTGTTGGGTCTACGCTGGCCGCGGAGACTCAGTCATTGGCTCGTGGCGTGGGGGAGCTCATCTGGGCCAAGGTGGTGTACTTGGAGATTGTGGACCCCACATTCGAGCTGAGGGACTGGCAGAATCAGGTACGCGAGGAAGGATATCTTGCCCTTGCTCGCGAAGACAGTGCGGAACAGCTGAAGGAGGCATTGGCGGTGGTGGATGCCAAGTCGCTGTTCGACTTGATCAGCCGGGACTCTCATGGAGGCCAGGATCGCCGAACGGCGATCGACATCCAGTTGATCAAGGAGGAGCTGCGGGCATTGCACGGAAGTGTGCGCTGGGTGGAACACTTGGACATGCTGGCAGACAGCCTCACCAAGCGCGATGGGTCCACGGAGAGCTTGACGAAGGTCTTGGAGTCGGGGGAGTACGGCATCGAGGCTGAGAGCAGCGTTTTGGCCAGGAGGGCCGATTCAAGGGCGAAGAAATTTTGAGGCGCTGTGAAATGGAGTACAGGCCTCCCGCCCTTGAATCATGTGCAGTCTTGAGGTTTCATGACCAGAGCCACATGGCTCCGAGCGGGAGCCCCCGCATGCGTAGCAAAATAGGCCGCTGGCGAGCATTTGTTCGTCAGTTCCTATACCTGGTTGTTGCTGGGAAACATTTTTCATTTTTGCTTATTGTGGTGCAGTGGGAAATCCCCACTTAACTGCTATAATTTTGCATTTTTCTTCCCTTCCAACGTCAACCAAATATATGCGCTGATTCCCCCATTTCTTTTGAGCAGCGGTTTTTCAGTCCTTGGATTGCATGCTGAGTGGATTTCCGGAAAGAAGGATCTCTGGAAAGAATCTGGACGTGACACCTGGCGTGGTTCATACTCCACTGGTGAACAAAAGGTGCCGAGTTCCGATGGCCGAATAAAAATCGATCGCCCTCAACAGGTGCTGCGCTGCTTGCGGTGCCATTCCCTTGCAACTTGCATAGCTGAAGCTTACTTTCATTTGCTTTAGACGCTTTGATGTGTCCCAGTGGTTGTTGGATGACTCGTGTGGTTTGTTGGCACATCAAGCAAAACGGACCACTTTGCCTTTGTGTTGTCCTTGAGTCACACCCAGCCCCCAACGACATCTATTTGCGTGTGTTTTTTGGAGTTGATACCCTGTTGGATGGTTTTGAAGGGAAACGTTTTAAAGGAAAGCCAAAAGAAGAAACACTTTTTGGGGGGTCTGAGAGCCCGCCCATTCCCTTCAGCTTTCCTTGGCCGAATACCTTTTGTCGCAGACCGAGGTTGACGGATACAGTGTGATACATGCGCGTTGATCAAAAAGTCCTTTACATGGGATGACCATTGGGTGAAAACCACGAAACATATGAAAGCGAAACAAAATGCCCATGGTCATTTGGGGGCCCTACGTGGAATATTGATCAACTCCCTGTCGCACGTCTTCGACGATTTCTGGCAGGTCCAATTGACCGAAAGCATGGACGCTGTGGAGCGAGAGATGATGTTCGTCCGCTGGGCCACGCCCTTGATTGCGCCTTAGACGCAGATGTTCTCTCAGGCCATCAGCGTCTGGGATTCATGGGTGATGTTAACCCCGGATTCATAAACCCTTGGTTGATTGATAGGGGGGTGTCCCATTTTAGTGGGGATTCATCACTTTTGGAGGGAACCCTCCCCTACTAATGGGACGGGTTTATGAATCCTGGGTCAACATTACTTGGCATGCTTCACGTGGGCGCTCGAACTGGGAAATGATGCAGCTTGCATCAAACCGTGGATGGACGAAATCCATTTCGCACTGCCTAAGAATTCCTGGAATGATGATTTCCCTGCAAATGCCAACAAACAATGGTTTATCATGGTCGCAGCCTGGTGCGAAATGGATTTCGTCCATGAGTTTGACTTCAGCTTAGTGGCGCGAGTATGGCTCCAAGGGGTCGGAGTTTCCACGGCTCCGAAACGGACAAGCCGAAGCAGCCCGACAGTTCAGACACCCCCGGGACTTTGCTCGAAAGCCTCGCTGAGAGACTCTCAATGAAAGTATGTTCATGGTCAGGAAATACAATGGGCAACATCACCGCGCCTTCTGTTCAGAATCCGTTTAGAGCTCAGTCTTTCCCAAAGGGAATTTTGTGCTTTGTGACGTAATGATTTTGTTGCCACAGCGGATTGCCCAAGTCGCAGCACCCGTGTGGCATCCTTTCCTTTACCCGTCATGAAGTGAACAGCAAACCAAAAAACCGCCTTGGCTTGCTCGTGGCTACGCGGCTGAGCGCGGGTTTTCCTGTGGCCTTCGCTCCGACAATTCGGGGGCGTGGCTCGTGGCTCCGCGGCTGAGCGCGGGTTTTGCCCGTGGCCGGGGGCCGGGGGCTGCGCCGAGGTGGGGATCTCCAACTGCATCTTCGCGAGCTTCACGGGGCTCAGGGTGGCCCTGGACCAGGCTCCCGACGCAAGAACCGGCCGGGCGGCTTTTTGACGCAACCGGCCGAGCCTCAGAAAAGGGGCGTTGGTTTCTTTTGTGTTTCCCCTGGCAGTTGCGTTTAAAAGAAGGGAGCTGCAAAGGGGCAGCCTCAAGAAAAAAAACCCAGATTTACAGCTGGGGTCAGAAATTCTGAACGCAGCTTGGGGTTTGAACAAATATATGGTTGGGGGATTTGTTTTTGTATGGGAAGCCGCGCACCACGGTGTTCCATGGTGATTCGGGGGGGGGGTTCCCCTGAAACAAGACACACCCATATTGTGGATGGACGAATCCGTTCGCACTACTTTCAAACCATGGGAATCCATGGTTGGTTGCTTGTTACAGGGTAGAATCATTCCAGGGTTTGTAAGCGTTGTAAGTGAGATGCACAGCCAGGCATACGCCGGGACGGATGACAACCGCGCACAGATCATCCTCAGCTCTCGTAGCCACATGCCGCCTTGCTGAATACGAGGCCAAGCTTCCGCTGGCCCAGTTGGAACCCCGCCGAACCAGGCACAAGTTGTTTTGTTTGCTGTAGCATCTTATGGATTCTCTTTGACACGATATTACGACGCTCCAAAATGATCTCTGCGTGACCCGTGCTTTCAGTTCGGACCATGGTCAAAGTTCCTTGTGGTTCATAGGAACCGGGAGCTCATGGATCACCGCATCGCCATCCTGCGGGCACGCCTGGCTGCGGAGACCCCGGGCTCGCAGGCGAAAATCCGACGTGGGGCCTGCAATTCCCGTAGATTCTTGCGTGTCATGTGTGATATGCTGGCTAGGTCCCCCAGTGTTACCAACTTTTTTGGGGGAGGGGTCCCCTACTAAAATAGACTACAGAAAAAAAGGTACACTTATTCTAACCTCTACTGGAGGACCTAGTTGGTGTGTTATTCAGTGTTTTGGCATGTTGTTGTTATAATTGTATACTTATTAGTAACGTGTTAGGTATTATTACGTATTGTCCTGCATGATGATTATGTTGTGTTGTTATGTGTTATGAGATGTGATTAGTATTCACTATTATTAGTATTGCTATGTTGTATGTTAGTGATGATTGTTGTAAGTACTATTTGTATTGTTATTGAGTTATCGATATTAATATCATTAATATCATCATCATGTGTTCTATTATTATGTGGTGTTATTTGTAGTATGGAATGATGTCATTCTAATCTATGATGCTTGTTGTTATTGTTATTTGTGACTATTTAGTGTTTGTGTATGATGACATACTATTAGTATTATAATCGTTTGTGGTTGGTATACTGCTTTTTGTCACGGCCGACGTAGCTTAGCCTAGCTGCGTCCTGCACCCTTACCGTTTTCGGTTAGGAGTTGTGAGCTTCTTGCACATTCACATGGAGCCCCTCCAAAAGGAAGATCACATTTTGAGCGTACTCTTTGTTGTGGGGTTGGGTATGCTCAAAAGGTTGAGGGTTCTTGGAGCCAACACCTTGAGATTCATTGTCTTTCCCTCAAACCCACGAGAGAAGCCGAAAGCGCCTTGACAACTGGATTGATAGTTAGGGAGCTGTTCAACTCCAATATCAAGCGAGCCTTTGAACACATGCTCCTTATGCAAGCCACGGGAAACCACTGGACAAGAAAATTGAGAACCCAACGGAATCGGATGGCTTGGGAGCACTTTGGTGGTCGACGGTGTGTCTTTACCAGGGGCGTTGCTGGGAAGACTTCAAGTGGCGTTTGTTCCCGTTTTGGGCAAACAGAGTTCCAAGGTTCCCACCAGACCTTTGGACGACAGACTCCAAAGTGCGCTCTTGCACATTGAAGGTGTTTGAGCCAAATCCTCAGAATCCCACCAGGTTGTTTTGCTTAGAGCTAATTGACGACATGAGATCCTTTTTTTCTTCTTCTGATTTGACAATAAATTGAACTAGCCCACTTACATTGGTTAAGCATCCGATGACTTTTCCCTTGTGTCGCTCAATCATGTGTGTGGGTGTGTGTCGGCCGGGAGTGAGGGGAGAAGCGGGAGAAGCATAGCAAATCTTTTGTGAAGCCACCGAGCCGCTGGGGTTTGACCGGAACTCTCGCAGGCAAGGGGCAAGCCCACCCCCCTGGAGGTTCTGGATTGAAGGGAGAAGTGTTTTAGGTGGGTGAACGTGGCGTTTGTGTTTCCGTGTGCATGTGCATCGATCTGTGCCGTGTGTGTTTGTTTGTGTGTGTGCGCGTGCATGTGTCTGTACGTTTGTGAGTGTATTCCGGGTGCAGGTTTCCATACGCCCTGTACCGTTTGGGTGTGTTTCCGCGTGAGTCTGAGCGCATCTGTGCGTGTCTATCAGGTGCAAAAGACCAGGGACCGCGCGCAGCAGTGGCCCGGCTCCGTCGGGGCTGAGGTTTCAAATGTTTCAAGGGCTCATTGCCATCGCTTACGCTGGTGAAATCAAAGCACGGTGAGTGAGACCCCGAAAAACGAGGTCCAAGATTCGAGTAGCTCTGCAAAGTGGATAAGAACGGCTAGATCTTTGTCAATTCGTAGCAAACACATGGAGTTGGATGAATTGTTAGATACTTCTAGCGCTGGAACTCTCAAAGAAAGGTTCCTCTCTTGGTTCTTTGATTTTTTCACGAGTGTTTCGTAACGGATATCGACAGGACCGCTTCAGGCTGCTCTTTCTGAGACAGGGTCGGGGCCCACATCTCCATATCCGCAAAGGTTTCTGATCTCAGAAACCAGCCGTTTGCCAAAGATTCAAACACTAGGTATTCAATTTCATTTTGCGGGAGTGCTTTCCCATGTTGCGACGGGGGGGGGAGTCCTGTCAAAGAGGCGCAACCAATTCATTGTCACCACGCGAGGAGAAGAATGCCTCTCATAAGGATGGGTATATGTTTGTCTCGTAGGAGCGGGAAACCGCAGTGCAGCGTTTGTCCATTGTCCTTCCAATGTTAAAGCTCAGGTACCTGATACAGCACACCGCCCACATGCGACAGCTCTCCAACATTGTGAAGACAGTTGGTGCCCACCTCAGATCCTTTCGGCGGCGCGAGAAAGGAGTTGAGACACGGAATGGCCATGTTTGCAAATATGATTCCTGGAGTCGTTTGGGGACACACGTGTGGTTTGCAATGAGGGTGCTTGGAGAGCGCTTTCGTATATGGAGTTGGGTAACTTCCAACCCAATAAACCCATGCCAATCAAGGCCCATCTCGTGAAGACAACTTGGCATTTGCAGGGCCAGTACAGGCCACATCATTCCCGGGAGCACCTGCCCCACGGGAGCCTGCCAAATTCAATTTGTTAAGATGGATTTGACCTTGCTCCGGCAGAAAACTCATGTGGCTTCCTTTTATGTTTTCCCCAAATTTCTACCCGAATCTTCGGAGGCCCCACGTCACGCCTTTTCCCGCGCCCAACCAGAGCCAGGCTGTGGCTTCATCGCCCTTTTGGGCGCCCTCTACATCGCCTTTCAACTCACTGCGGCAGACAGCCACATCGCGGCGCCTCGGTGCGGTGAGTTTTGCTTTGCTTGCGCAGCTTGTCAACTGACCAGTAGTACCCAGTGCCCTTTTACCGTTTTTTTTTGGGGGGGAGGGTTACCCCCACTAGAATAGACTACAGAAAAAAAGGCTACCCTTATTTTAACCTCTCTACTGGAGGACCTAGCTGAGTCTGTGTTTTTCGTTTTGTATTGCTGAGGTTACCCTGCGAGGGTTGGTCAAAGAAAAGCCAACAAGGAAAGCCACCATTGGCGGTCCCCGCAGTTTATTGTGACGCATGTCACATACCCACGTACTGACACAGAACAGTGCAACACAATACAGGACGTGCCAGGCAGTGCCACTCATTGACATGTGCACACATATGCACCCACACACCCACACACCCACACATACACACAAATGCCAATACATTTGCACACATTTACACACGTATACCCACAAACACAACTATACACTATGCACACTGATATATATATATATATATATACATACATATTGAGACATACTCATGTACACAAATATACACAGATATGCACACATCTACACACGTATTCACACAAACACACACATGCACATGCACATCCGCGCTTTGGCGGGCGCATAACACGCCACTGCGAAACCCGGGTGCTTGAAGCTTTCCGCTGAGGACATGGTTCAGTGCTTCCTGGGCGCGTTTTTTCTGACTTTCGTCGCCTTCATCTTTGTCTCCTTCGGGCGCTTGTGGCAAGCAATGTCCAGCTGGCTGCAGGAGCCAAAGCCGCAAGGGAAGTCTGGACATGGAATCGGGGAACGGCGCCCTTCGAAGCTTCTTTGTGTTGCCCTTCATGGGAAGCCAGCCTAGGTCCCCCAGTAGTGCCCTTTTACCTTTTTTGGGGGAGGGTTCCCCTACTAAAATAGACGACAGAAAAATAGGGTACCCTTATTCTAACCTCTCTACTAGAGGACCTAGCAGTGTTGGCACCCATTCAAGGCAGTTGGTTTTCTGGCGGGTCTTTCGATTTGTCTGGATTCCTGATTGTCCAAACAATGTCAATCAGAGAACTCATTCACCCTTCAACTCCAAATTACGTCCCAAAGCTGACCTTTTGAGTTCCAACTTTCTTTCTACCTTAAGTCACGGTTCAAAAATGGATTGTTTCCAGTTCTTGTTGTCTAACTCCGTCACCTCTACTTTTCGAGCGGGGCCAATGCCTCGATCCGTATGGGACCAATTCCCCTCTTGCCGTTAAGGACCTTCCGCTCTGGAAGTCTGCGGTGGGTTTGTGCAATGCCACCTGGGCGCGAGCCGCGCTGCTCTGCCTAGCGGGGCACCCAGCGTACGCATTGGGGAAACGAACGCTTTGGCCTCTTCCTGATTGTTGTTGGGAAACATTTTACATTTTGATTATTGTGGTTTAGTGGGAAATCCCCACTTAGCTGTTTTTGTTTTTGTTTTTTAAACTCCCCTTCTGCATCCCCTTCCAACGTAAACCAGGTCTTCCTACTTAGAAAGTGATGAAGGGAAGTTTCTGAAGGAACCTTTCCAAGTATCCAAGGTTCATGTGACTGGGGGTGACGTTTTATCTTAGTGGTTTCGCAGCATCATTGGTTTATGGCAGGGCTGATCTGTTCGGAATCGGCAACTTGCCTGACGTGGGTTGTACTCCAAGATGCTCCAAGTAAGTCCAAGTAGGAAGCGAGCCAGTGAGTCTGGTTTCAACGATAGCCATTCACGAAGGGAATCTATTTCCTTCACAAACTATTGTGCTTTGGTGGCACGGGTAGTCCAGGTTTGACCAAATGTGACCCAAGTTGCTCTCGGTGATTTGCATGTAGGTGTTTAAAAGTGGGGCTCGCCAAATGGTTTTCATTTGCAGGTGCTACCGCTGCTGCCGGCAGCGGTGCTTTTGTCTGCGGTCAACCAGGCGGAACACGAGAGCACAAAACCCTCCGAAAAAGACACAATTGACAAAGCCTGATGTTGTAGAGAGCCAGGAATCTAGCGCAGCCAAACAGGGCTATAAATGTCACAAAACCTAACAAGGCCCATACTTTTGGGGATCTCTTTTAAATGTTTGGTGCACTGAGTATGAACCAGAATCAAGCACATTATGTTTGGCAGCAAAAACTCAGGTAGATACTTGCATCCCCCTGTGGCCACAGGGGGATAGATAATTTGCTGATTCGTACTCTTGCCCGCTCGGTTTCCTGCCCGATGTAGAACTCAGGAAACAACTGTCCACTCTGGAAGGGGCAACGGCACGTTCCCAGGAATCAACGAGGACCATATCTAGGTCCCCCAGTAGTGCCCTTTCTCACCCCTTTTTTGGGGGAGGGTTCCCCTACTAAAATAGACTACAGAAAAAGGGTACCTTTCTAACCTCTCTACTGGAGGGCCTAGATATTGCTGCCAGGTCATTGACTGGCCTGGCAGTGAATTTCCCTTTGCCTTCTTTTTGACAAACAAGGGCTTCCTTGCAAGACGGTCAGAGGCACGTCTTGACCTCCAGTCATGGCCGGGTTTCCTACCGTTTTGGGAGTTTCACTAACAGTTACCAGATAGCCAACCCTCAAACTGTGTCTCTTTGCTTTGGCCGCTGAGTTGGCTCATATGGTTGCCGCCTGCACATATTGAATACCACAGGTGTTCAGCGCACAAAGGATCAGCGGGCCTGCTGACAAGTGGGCACCATGGCTCGTTGTGCTATTTTCAAGAATGCATGGGCTTAGGGCTTAGCTTGAAGTGCCAAGTATCTCATGCTGAGCCATCCACTGTGAACTCAGGCTTTGAAGGCCTATCCCCCTCTGCTTCAAACACCCATCTGTGGCAAATGTCTCATGCTGTTGCTCACCAACGCAGCAGCTTTTAGGGAGGCTTCAAACGGAGCTTCGGTTCCTTGTCGGAGTTCCCTTTGGGCTGTCCGGGGGTCCCACCTGATCCACAAGCGCGCGCGCCGCGATCCCCGTACGTGCCTCAGTTGGTGCGTTGCGCGCGCGGCCTGCGCGCGGAGACGGACCGGCGGTGCCTGACGGAGCGCAGCTGGGCTTGGGTTTCTCCTTTTAGAACTTAGTGGGAGACTAAGATTTTGACTTTAGACTAGCGTCTAAAGTTCGTAGGAGTGGACTAAGTCCAAAAGTTAGCTAGACAAGCCCCCGTCATAGGGGGGTTGGATCTTTAGACTTTGACTTTTTGGTTGAAATCAAGAGGGGTTTTCCACCAATTAAACCCCCCCCAAAAGTTTTAAACTTGTTGCAGGGGGGTCAACAGCAACCAAGCGAAGGATCAACCGCCTGAGGAGACTTAGCTTCCCCAGGAAGCCTGAGTAATTACCGGACCCTACGGAGCAAAACCCAATTACAAGGGCAGGTGACTCAAATCCCTGGCTTTTGTGGGTTATGGATGTTACCCACTTACTATGTACAATGCCCCGGACAAAGCATGGGCGTGCCTTTCAGGGCCAGTTTCCACATACAAAGGGCCCTCAAAAGACACACGCACATGTCGAAATTGGCAACTTTTTTCTTTTTTTTCTCCGGCCCTTATTTCAGGGTAATTGTAAACGCTTCGCGTTGCCCGCCTCGGCCCAGCCTAGTTTGAGGGAAGGGTCAGGAACACCGAAATCCAGTGTTGGGAAGGTCCGAATACCTGGCTCCAGACAAGTCAGACAAGCCGGCCTCGCCTGGTTGGGCTGGGCCACAGGCTAGTCTCAGACACATCAGATAAGCCTGCGCTGGGCCTGAAGCTAGTCTCGGGCAGCTTGGCTGGACCTTGCTTGCGTGGGTTGTTGGTTGAGCTGGGCCTGAAGCTAGTTTACGGCGGGCTGGGCAGCCGCACTGAGGGGGCTGGGCTATGGCTGGGCTGGGCCTGAGGCCAGTTTCAGACACGTCAGACAGGCCTGGCCAGCGGACTGGGCTGGGCTAGACGCTAGTTGAGCCCAGGCTGGTGAGCAGTCTCGGCGCTAGATAGGCTGAGGCCTGCGAGTCTCAAACAGGGTGGGCTTGGGTGGGGTTGGCTTAGGCGGGTTGCTGGTTGGGCTGGGCCTGGGGCTAGTCTCAGCCACAAGGCTGCGAAGCCATGGGTGGGTTGCTGGCTGCTGACCAGCCGGACTACGCTGTTGGTTGCGCCTGGAACTTCGGCTGGGCGGGCTGGGCTTGGGCGGGTCGCTGGATGGGCTGTGGCTGGGTAGCGAGTTGGGCTGGGCCTGAGGCCAGTCGCAAACACGTAAGACACGCCGGGCCTGAGGCTAGTCTCAGGCTGGCATACCTTGAGACCAGTCTCAGACGGCCTGGTCAGCCTGGGCTGCTGAGTAGCTGGCATAGCTTGAGACCAGTCTCAGACACGTGAGACTGCCAGTGTCAGACACGTTAGACAAACCTGACCTTGGCACGCTGGGCTGAGCCTGTAAACTAAGAGCTGGGGGCCGGTAGTGGCTGGCATGGTTTGAGATGCTCCGGGGCCTGGGCTGGGCAGGCTTTGGTCTGGGCCTGAAGCTAGTCTCAGCCACGAGGCTGCGAAGCCCTGGGTGGGTTGTTGGCTGCCGGGCAGCCGGACTACGCTGCTGGTTGCGCCTGGAACTTGGGCTGGACGGGCTGGGCTGAGCTGCGCTTGGGCGGGTTGCTGGATGGGCAAGGCCTGTTTCATACACACTTGGGCCTGAGGCTGGGTGGCGAGTTGCTGGCTGGGCTGGGCCTGAGGCCAGTCGCAGACACGTAAGACGCCAGCAGGCGGGCTGAGGGACTGGGCCTGACACTAGTCTCAGGCTGGCACACTTCGAGACCAGTTTGAGACTGCGCCGAAGGGGCTGGGCCTGCTGGATGACTTGGAGCAGGAGGTCAAGGCCTGGCCAGCCTGGGCTGAGTTGCTTGGGCAGCCGGACTGAGGGGCTGGGGCACGTCGACAGGCTTAGTAGCTGGCATAGCTTGAGACCAGTTTCAGACACGTGAGACTGGTCGTTAGCTTGGGCCTGAGGCGACAGGCCTGACCAGCAGGCGGGTTGCTGGTTGGGCTGGGCCTGAGCCTAGTCTCAGACACGTCAGACCTGCTTTTCAGGACAAAAAAGCAGGCCCGCCGGACAGGATTTTGGGCCAGACGACATGGGTGGGGGGGGGGGGGGGCGGGTGGGGGGGGGGGGGGGCGGGTAGCAAAGATTTTTTTAAGAAGAGATCTGAGCGCCCTTGGCCCCGTTGGGGCCGAGGCGAACTTCAACCCGGACTCAAGCCAGCTTCGACGCAGTTGGTTGCTCTGATCCCCAAAGAGGGTTGCTCCGCACCAAAACCCGGCGGACCATGCGTTGAGTTTCCTTTGGCCCTCGACCAAATTTCGGCTGTGCTCCGGCCTTTGTGTGCGTTGACGTTCGGCACCATGCCACCACCCCGAGCACACAATTGGTGAGATCTTAAGCATACTTGTTTAACCTCCCACCAATTGTGTGATGCAAATTGGGGATCTTACTTGAATCTTTAACATCTCACAATTGGGAGATCTTTACTTCGATATTATTTTTGCAAATCAATGTTTTTCCTCTCCCCAGTCTTGTTGGTGCATGCTAGGTTTGTTTTTGTTGTCTGTCAACGTGTTGGTACATGTTACTCAGTTCAGGAAGTGATCTAAACTAAAGACTCGTTCCAGTTTGCGTTCAAGCGGATGTCAACATGAAGCTGGGCTTGCAAACAGGTCCTGATTTTGCCGTGCTATCAAAAGGTTCATCGCCGGCCTTTGGATTACATGTGCCAGACAAGTCGAGTGCCTTTCACGGCCGTTGAATACTATTCCTCCAGTTGGTAGCGGGAAATCTGCGTGGCTGCAGTTCTGGGGCACGATTCTTATTCTAGACGGGCTTAACAGGTCACACGGCCCGAAAGGTATGTTAGGCAAGTAAGTTGATGCCGGGTGGAGCAGACTTCTGCTTTACCGTGGCTTTACGCGGGAGGGTGGGGAAGTAGCACTTGAACCAGCCATGTGGAGGGTGCAAATTCATTGGTTTATTTTCAGCAAGGCCTAGTTCAGTTGTGCCGCGATACCGGTTTTCCTTGGTATAAGCGGGTTTCGCAGTTCTTCATCCAGCAAAGAGAATCGATCCTTTCTTCTCACCTTGGCTGCTATCTGGTTGGATTTTTACCTTCAACTATCTGGGACAACGTGTATCTCGTTTCCCGCCAATCATACAAATTCAACAACTTGGAGAACGCAGGCTCAGCAACTTGGCACATGCTCTCAGGTTACGCTACATTGGCATTGGTGGCTTGGACATTTGAACGGCAGTTGTCCATCAACGGCCAACCACCCGACCTCCACAGCTCCAAACCAAACCAAACCAAACCACCTGGACAGAACCTCGTTGCCGGGGGAACGCTGTGTTTTTGTTTGCTTACTTCTTAAAAACACAACTTTTCAACTTTTTGGGTAACATGGGCTATATGTCTGTAAAAGATTAACTTCCCCAGGGCTTGGAGTTTGGGTCCTGAGGCATGCACGGGCTCTTTGTGGCAGCTGCTGGCTGGGAGTGGGTGTCGCTGGCCTCCTGGGCCCCTCGCGCCCAAAGGGGAGACCTATCGAGCCGCAAGCGATCGCCGTAAACCAGCTGATGTAGAGTTTGGCTCGTCTTCTTTTGGGGTCACCCCCAAAAATCATCATGGAGCTTGTCTTTTTGTGCTGTAAAACCACAACAAAGGGGTATGCTCAAGAAAGGACACACCTGTATTATCTTGCGAAACTGAAAGTGTTTGGATGTATTTTAGGAAGCGTAGCTTTTCCCCGTTTCAAAGGGAAACCACAGGATTGCTATCATGAAACATGTTGCTGGCTGAGTCGAACCCTTTGAAGCTTCAGATTGGACAGCTTGCGGCTGGCTTCGCAACCCATGCAGAGCTTTTGCTGGGGCCTTTGAATCCGGCCATGCCTTATGTTTTGTTCTTTTGTTTTTCGCGAATTGGACAGGCAGGCCACAAGTGGGTTCATGATGAGCACCTGCAACAATATGAGTTCGAGTTTGGACAATGCTAAGCCATGATGCCTTCCCAGCTCGGTGATTGGGAATCCTCATCAGTTGCTGTCTCAAGCTCTGGTCTTTGTGAGTCTCCTGTGGTTGTTGGCACGGGTCAATCTTGAGCCCGGGTCAAACACATGCAGAAGGTATGGTTAGATGAACTCGCAAGCGAATTGTGTTTTTGAAAGGAGATCCATTCCAGAGAGACTGAGTTTGGGAGGACGGGACTGGAATCACAGAGGTTGCTTGGTGAAATTGAGGAGAACCAGGCATAGTGTTGTTTGTAGATTGAATGCAATTTCGGCAAGGCAGGTACTTGGAGTTTCGCATATTGCGCTTTTGGTCAGAGTCTGATTGTCTGGTTGAAATGTGTTGGCGTTTGGCATCGAGGTTCAACAAATTGGCGACACTGCCCATTTGGCCGGTTTTTACAGGAGTTCTTTAGGCCGTTTCGGATGGTCTAAACTGCTGCATGTGTTGTTTCAAGATGTATGGTGAAATGGTGAAGCCTGTCCTATCCTTTGGGGAAGACTATTTTTCGGACTAACTTCGATAGTATAGCACATGTCTCGAACTCAGGCTTCCGGTGTCGGGATCCTTGATTTGGCTGTGCATGTCTGGATGGGAAAGACTTGAGGCTTACATCATGGCAGTTGTCATGATGCTGTACAAGGCTGACGACCGCTTCGGGCGGTCGTGGGCAATTGGGCAGGTCTCCCTCTCATGTCACATAGGCGATGTGTGTGTTTTTTGTTTTGTTTTTTCTCTGAGTTGGTCATTCCAGCTCCTTCCCTGCGTATCGAACCAGCAAGCAAAGAGAATGGGGAGTTCTCCCCGATCTTTTAGCTTGCAGGCTTGTGGCAAGCGAACATCTCGGAAAGGGAGCCGATTGCTCTGTGGTTCCACGCTCGGAGGGACGCTGAAGCACATTTCTGCTGTCCTTTGGTGGGTAAACCCACCAAAACGGGTCAGGTGAGAATCAGAATTCGGAACACATGGCCTGGTGCAATAGGGCGGCCCATGACGCCTGAAGACACTGGTGTGGATTTGTCCAGAATCTGGAACGCCCTGTTGATGCTTTTCCTTTGTTTGAAGGGTTTCCCTTAAAC
Source organism: Effrenium voratum (assembly GCA_963377175.1). Lineage (NCBI taxonomy): Eukaryota > Dinophyceae > Suessiales > Symbiodiniaceae > Effrenium > Effrenium voratum. The sequence goes on along the minus strand of CAUJNA010000423.1, from coordinate 139,822 downwards.
ATCAACCGACCAGAAGAAGGGTGCCCTTTTTTCACGGTCACTGGGATTTGGAGAGCTTGTTCCATTTGGCCTTTGGTGTTGGGGCCCAAAAATCCGGCTGGTCAGAAAAAGGGGAGAAGGTCCCCTTTGGTGCTTCACCCAAAGAGGTTTGCAGGTAGAGGTCACAGTGCTCCTTTGTTCTTGGAGGGTTCCCTACCCCACCCACCCCACCCACCCCACCCCACCCCACCCCACCCACACCCACACCCACACCCACACCCACACCCACACCCACACCCACACCCACACCCACACCCACACCCACACCCACACCCACACCCACACCCACACCCACACCCACACCCACACCCACACCACACACCCACACCCACCCACCCACCCACCCACCTACCCACACCACCCACCCCACCCACACCACCCACACCACCCACCCACCCACCCACACCACCCACACCACCCACCCACCCACCCCCACCGACCAGTCTAACGCAGCACAACACTGCGCAACCTCCACACCTCCAAACCACCCGATTCGGCTAACCGCCGCAAAAGGAGGGAAGCTGTTCAACCCGAAACAGGGTGCCCAAAGTTCGAACAAAGTTTGATCCCCCCCCCCGGCCGAAAACCCTTTGGGAGGTGACCAATCGAAACCACCCGTTTCAAGGGAAGCTTTTCAACCCAAAACACGGTGGCGAGTTTTAGATCGCCCCTGGTAAGCGGAGGTAGAGCAACGAGGGACGCTTTTCAACCCATTTCCAGGGTGCAAGCCCAAAAACCCAGAGGTGCCCAAATCCAAGGGAAGCTATGTAACCGCGCTGAGCCAAGCCGAAATATCCATGGGAGGTGATCCCGCTGTTCATCAACGTCTTGTTGGCATGGCTCAACTCCGTGGTCGAAAATTTGCCCTTCGCCGGGATCCTGGGCTTCACCTACGCCGCCGGCATGGCGCCCTGAGCTCCAAGAGTCAGAAGGATTTCCACAAATAACCTCACTAGCCTGGCTGCGCACGGATGCGTTTAGTTATGTGGTTGTTTGTCCGTGTGTGTGTGTGTGTGGTGTGTGTGTGTTTGGACGTGAACTCCCAGCCCCTTTTGAAACCAAATTTGAGGAAGGTAGTCCCCAACGTGCAAACCACCAAGCCAAAAGCACCAAGGGGGAAGCTGAGTGTTCGCTGATTTAATACATGGTCAACTCGCCCTTCACATGGTTGTTGTTGGGAAACATTTTTCATTTTTGTATATTTTGGTTTAGTGGTGGAAATCCCCACTTAACTGCTAAAAATTAAACTGTTGCTCCCCTTCCAACGTCAGCCAAGTTCAGGGGGGTTGATCCATACCTTTTCGACGGGTTTGGTTCAGGTGTTGTTCATGCTCCCGCCGGTGCCCGGGCCTCCAATCTATCTTTTTGGCGGCTTGGTCATCTCCAAGCACTGCCCCTATGGCTTCTGGCGGCTTGGCCAGTTTTTTTTTTGTGTGCCGGTTTGGGGCGTGGGAACAGGGGTTTCCCCCAAAAGTTTCCATCTGCCACTTTTGGGAAGTTAATGGAGAAATCGAACAGGGGTTTGCTCTCCACTCGTCCATTAACTTCCCAAAAGTGGCAGATGGAAACTTCATGAACTCCGACCTGATCAAGGGCATGTTTCCTGTATCGTGGCCTTCCGGTATCACAGTTGCAATTCCAGCCTGGTTTGGTCCTGTTCGGGGACTCAGGGCTCCCTCCCTTGGCCAATGGCTCCATTGAACCAGGGAGTCCCCTTTTTGGTGGTCTTAAAGGAAACCAACAGCAAAGCCAACTTGGACGCAGCGAAGACATGTTTGTCCAAGGAGTCATTCATTAATCGCGACCCTGTCAGATACAAGTCGCCAGTTCACCTTTTTGTTGTACGGGAGATACAAGTCGTTTCTTCCGCGCTGTTTGCGCTGTTGAACATGGGGCCAGCTGATCAGAAGCAATCAAACACCCCAGCTCGGAGTTCCGGCCGTGAGGACAATGACTCCAATTTCAGAACTCGCGGCCAGAGAATTCGTCTTCTTTCATAGATCGATCTCCTGGAGCCCCAACTCTTTCAGCTCACGCGGATGCGAAGCAAGGGGTCTCCCGATGCGAAGCGAGCTGTGAAGCTGTGACCGGGTTTTGGGCATGTGGGAATTCATCCTCAACATAGTTGTCGTTGGGAAACATTTTACATTTTGCTTGTTGTGGTTTAGTGGGAAATCCCCACTTTACTGCTAGAATTTCAATTTCTCCCCTTCCAACGTCAACCAAGTTAACGACTCTCGTGATTGATTCAGTTTCTATAATAGCCAGCTGTGTTGGTTTTCTCGATGTCGAGGGATTCCTGAAAAGGAGGGGAAAGTTACCTCTGGAATAACGCGTGTTTCTTTGAGGAGCTGGCTCATTTGGGACAGTGGAACCCTTCCCTCGTAGTTGCGCGCACAAGCCCCCAAGCTTGCGTGCCTCCAGGTGGGGATGCGGGATTTGCATCCTTCTTTGCGACCAGGCTGAATTTCAAGATCTTGCGGGTGAAAGGACAACAACTACATGGATCTTGTGTGATTCAGACCCCTGGGCTGGCAGTCTAGGCTTGTCGGACTGTCGCTATACCCATCAAAGAAAAAGCAACTCGTGTGGGTGGGACATGTGCGCTTGCCGTATTTTTTGCGTGCGTGTGTGGGCTTGTTTGCGTTTGGGCTTGTTTAAGTTGTCATTGGTTCTGTTTGTGTGTGTGAGAGTGAGTGTTTGTGTGTCTGTGTGTTTGTGTGTTTGTGTGTCTGCGTGTCTGTGTCTGTGTGTCTGTGTGTCTGTATGTCTGTTTGTCTGTGTGTGTGTGTGGGTGTGTTTGTCTCTCTTTGTACTCTTTCGGCCCAATCTCCAAATGGGATGGGTTTCTCCACCAGAAGACCTGTGCATGTATACATGTGTATATGTATATATATATATATACACATGTACACTATTATAGACATGTTTGCTGTCAGCTTGCAACTTCAGCCCGGGGAAAGCTTCCCAGCAACGCTTGGGAGCTTCCATGTTTCCCACGACCCGTGCAGAACCATGACCTCAGCCTTTGCACGCCTTTGCAACCAGAAGAGAGACCCAGCCGCTCCGCCCCTAACCCCCGGCTGCGCACCCGCCCCCGCTCCTATTGCTTCATGTGACTGGATATTGGACAGCCCTTCAGTGGAATCGTGCTCATGAAGACGCTGGACGCCCACTGTAAATCCGCCACATGCCATGCCAGATGCCCTTTGCGGGGAGAGGGCCATGAACAACATCTAGGCCACAAGTACCCCCAGAGGTGGTGTTGCTTCTCGCCGAGGCATGGTATTAAAGCTTACAGCCTGCGCTATCCAGCAGAAAATCATCGGGGAGTCGCTCGGAATTGGAAATGAGGGTCCGGGCGGGCTTGGGAAAGAGCTGAGATGGTTCCCACTACCCCCAAGCACTACCCCCGAGCGGAAATTGGGGCAATCATTTTCATAGGTGGGTCAAGGGTACTGGAAACCATCCTAGGAAAGATCATAGCCCAGTCCCCCCCAACAACTGTTTTTTTCCATGTCCAAGTGCTGTCCAAAAAGCAGTTGTTGGGGGTGATTATTTGGCCTCAGGATTTGCACAGTCGCGCTCTGGATTGCGATTCAGGGCTTCTGAAATTGTAATAATCGGTTTGCACTCGTCCAAACGTCGAATTGGACGATTCACTTGCTTGCTCTTCAAATCTGACTCCCTGACTCCCATTCCAAGGCGACCTTTAGCAGGATCTTCCGCTTGAAACCGGTGTGCTGCCAGGCATGAATGAACCGGTTGGTCTTGTGAGCTTAGCCGTGCTAGATGCCCCTGAGCCGTGCTAGATGCCCCTGCCATGTCCAAACATGTCAGTCTTTCAGGGCAAGTGCGTACTCTTCTTGCTTGTCCAGTAGCCTATCCTTCGTTGAAAGGCGCTCGCCAAGTCTCGCAAAAGATTCTGCCCCGCACTATGCAGGGCCAACACTAGGATCAAAGGCGCATGAATCAGTTCAATACCTGCATCCCCCAACCACTGCTGGTTGGAAAAGACTTAGGATTTTGGACATAGGAAAACGTACGTAGTTAGGGGGTGCTGGTAGAAAGACCGCTTATTGCCTGAACCATGACTCCGTTCCGGCCTTGGAATGTTCTTTCCTGCTTGCCGAGGATTTTGGGGAACCGCCAATGGATCCGTCACGCAGTCGGGGTTCATAGGCGGGCAACGGCCAGTCAGTTGCCAAAGCTGGGTGTGGATTTTAATACTTTGGATGGACGAAATCCTGCACCACCTCAGAGACCCTAAAAGGATGATTCCCCTGCAAATACCAACGAACAATGGTTTCCCATGGTTTCCAAGTGGTGCAGGATTTTGTCCATCCACAGTAGGGGACTCTTTGGTGGACATCATGTAGGAAGGGATTAATGTCACCAACCACTTTTGAGGTGGTTGCCTATTTAGATTCATGGCCATATGTCGTAATCTTCCATGGATCATTTGTTTATTGTCCACACGCCCTAGTTGGTACCCAGCAACAATAATGACTGGAGTAAATCATGGTTGGCTCGCTAAACAGATTTGGTAGAATGCCAGAATCCTGAGCCCTGAACAAGCCAACCAACATTCAAGGTGATCCATGCCTTTCCGTCCACCCGGGAGAATCCCTTTTGGAGAAAAATGGGAATGGGTCACAAGTAAACCACCAGGGGATCGCTCCGTTTGCCGGGGTTTCATTTTGGGTACCGAGTTTTGACCCACACCCAAATGTTGTTTTTCAGGACCCAGTCCTTTCCGTTCACCAACCTGGAACCTACAGGAAAAAACCCATTGGAGGAAAATGTGTTGTTTTCCACCCCCCAGTCCCCGATCAAAGGTCCGCAACTCGGCGATGTTTGGGGTCGGATCACAAAGCAGGAATCGGTGATCACGATTTCCACGACTTCCAGGGATTGCACAGGGATCGCAAATGGCCGAGTCAATTCTCCCTGCAGCCAGAGATCTACGCCAAGAGCACCGCCTTCTCACTTTCCCGGGCCTGGGAGCTTTACCGGATGAGAAACATGAGCTATCGGAGTGAAAGAGTTTTCAAATTGTTTGTTTCCTTTGAGTTGTTGTTTTGCGATCACAAGATCTGCTGAACAGCGCGACCCTCTGACAAAAGACCGGGTTCCTTTTCTTGGGGTTCCACCTGGTACGGTTTTTGTGTGTGTGTGTTTTGTAAAAGATATAGCCATTGATGTAAGTTGTAATGATTCAAATGGAGTTATGACCATGACACATTCGGGGCCCGACTTCGCTTGGGCAGGCCATTCATGCGCGCCATCGAGCAGGTCCTCCGAAGGCACGGCGTTTTCCATCGCTGTGAGTCTCACAGGGTTGGCCGCCCACGGAAGCGCACTTAGACACAGCCCTGAGTTGGAGAAGGGTCTCCGAACAGATTCGTTTTGAGGATCTTATGGTGATGAAGTACGAACATGGTTTGTTGTTGTGCTGTGTTTGTTGTTGTGCTGTGTTTGTTGGTTTTGCGGTTGGTTTTTCCACAAAGCAGATGAGGCGCAGCCCGTGCGCGCGGGCGAAGAACATGTCCATGCCGGTTATTCGCGGTTTGGTCTTGGAAGGCCAGGGCTCTGCTTCGGCAAGTGCATGATCCTTTGCGGCGGGCCGGCCGCGAGCTCAGGGGCGAAGTCGATTCAGTGAGCTTCGGGTCAGCTGCTCGGTTTCAATCGATTTGGCTTTGAAGCCCTTCTTCTAGAGGGTAAAGGGGAGACCAACCCAGACGGGGTAAATGGTAATGGGAAACCACCAGCAGAAGAAAACAAACACACCACCGGTTCGCATGCAAACCACCCAGTTACTCGGTTGGAGGGAAGCTGATTCATTAGGGGCTTGGAAGGGAGCCCTTTGGGAGCTATCCAAATAGCCTGCCTTTTTTCAAAAAGGTGCCCCTTTTTGTGGTGGTACCCTTTTTTGCGCAACCAAATTTAAACAAGGCACCCTAACTTGTGCAACCGCAAAAAGGGTGTCTTTGTGTAAAAACAAGGCACCCAAATTTAGACAAATCATACCCTTTTTTGGTGCCTTCTTTTTGGTGACACGCCCCACCGGACCCGTGGAGGCGTTTCTTTTTGGAGGGGGGGGGGGGGATGACAGCGACCATGTCCATGTGGAGGCGTTTCTTTTTTGAGGGGTGGGGGGGGATGACAGCGACCATGACCATGTTGCCAGACCCGGCAGGCGCGGCTTTGGTGTCTTCTGCGTGTGGCGGGGGGGGAAGAGGCGGGCGAACTGCGCCCCCGCAGGCACGAGTTTGGCTGGAGCAGGGCATGTGGCATGTGGCAAGCGGAGTGATGGGCACTTCAAAAGCAAACCGCATGAATACACACACAAACATCCCATCCAACAACAACAACAACGTCAACAACAACAACACACGCACGTCCTTACTTTCGCACTTCGTTGGGCACCCATGGAGTCGGTCTTGGAGCCAGTCGCACTGCTTATTCTGCTACGCCTGGCACGGGTGTCGTTGCCTCCTGGTTTGGATGGCTGGCGGGCACGCAGCAGATTGATCGCTGCTGGCATCACTTGAAAAATATCATGCCCAGTGAGATGAAGAGCCGCGGTCCCAGCGGCCTGATCAACAGTCGCCTGTGGACGAGAGCATACCAATTCTTGTATAGATGGTCTTTGTGTGCCTGACATATTAAACATGTGGTCTCTGTGGCAAAGAGATAAAACAAGCAGTGCCCGATGCCAGCATGTCAATGCATGAAAGCTGCTGTTAGATACAAACGAACTTTTTGGCACCTTGCGGCATGCTCCTTCAGCAGATTTGAATGGTAAACGCGCGTTTTTGCGCGGGTCCTGCTGAGCGTGCGACCTTGTTTTTGGGTGCCCTTTTCTTAAAAAGGCACCCAAGTTTGTGTTGAAAGAGGGAGCCAAGTTAGGAGCTACCAGGAGTTCCGTAAGGCCCTTGCTTTCAATCCACCGGTGAAGGATTGCTTTGGATTGGGATAGCAAAAGCTAGGAGTGTCGATTGTGTCTCTCCCTTTACCTGGCCTAGCTCAAGACTTTTAAAATGGAGTTGCTCACTCCCTGAGTTACCTGGACTTTATACTTGCTGGGAACACCATGTTTAGTGGCAAACAAAGCCATGCTTTGGCGCATTGTGCTTGGATGCTAGGACTCTAAACTTTTTGTCAACTAATCGGTTTTCCATTAAACCACTAAAGAGGAGCAGATTTCGCAGCCAAGGTTTTTGTTTTACCAATCCACCAAGAGTCTTCATGACCCTTTAAAAAAAATAGGTCCATGACCCCATTTAGGGTCATGACCAACCATTTTTGATTCGGCTCAGAAGGAGACGCCAGGCAATCAATCCAATCCATGGTTGTCGTTGGCAAACATTTTACATTTTTGCTTATTGTGGTTTAGTGGTTGAAATCCAACCACTTAACTGCTAAAAAATACACTTCAGCTCCCCAAACCCAACGTCAACCAAGAATCAGAAAGTGACAGATTGTGATTGGGACCGACCATGCTGCGGGCTGTCGAGTCCCGCCAGTCCTGAGGACTGGCCAACGTCAGTGCTGGCTGGAATTCTTCGCCTCTCTCTTCTACAATGCACCATAGGCCCTGCGGCTGTTCGCTTTTCGCTTTTCGCTCTTAGGAGTTCGTAGCTTTCAAGATGGGTGTTTTTTTTTTGAGGGCGCCCTTTTTCGGTTGCTTTAAAAGGGAAACCAAGACCGCTTTGGGGTGTCCCCTGAAAGACACCCATATGGATGTATGACAAAATAGGAGTTCCACAAAATGGTTGGTGCTGTTCTGGTTTCCTTGACTTACCAACCAAGATGGGTCCACCATTTTGAAAGGCTAAGCCTTCCCTGACATGGCTATCCCCCCCCCCTCAAGAGCGGTTGGTGGACACAAATCCACACTATGATGTCAGCTTCCACACCATCAAATGAAGTCAGACCGGCCACCAGAATGTGTGTTATCGAGACACAGTGAGCGACTACAAGACATGGGTTTCTACATGCTTTGATTGGGCCCAGTTTGCGGATGGGGGGGAGGTACGGGGGAGGCGTGGGGTACTTTGGTGATTGTCAAGTGCTACCGATAGTAGCCATGGTTGGGGAGCCTGCCACCTTTTTGTTGACTCAGATAGTATATGTTTTGCGCACTTTGCTGTTGGATTTGTTTGTGCAGCCATGCGCTGTTTCCATGGTATTTACCATGGTTGTAACGCACTCGATGCGATACGATCATTTTCTTTCGGTTTCAATCGATTCATATTGTTTGGAATTGAATCTGTTTCGGTGCGAAACGATGCGATTCCTGCCAGTTTTGTTTCTCGTTGCGATGGGGTTCGGTTTTTCTTGCTCGTTCATGAGCAGGCAAAGCTTCACAAAGTCCATTTGTTAGGCCCTAACAAATCAATCTATGGCAAGGTTTAACCTCTGTTTGATGCACACGGCCCGGCTCTGCAAAATCATCTTTTTAGGCCCTAACAAGTTGATTTTGCCCGAAGGCTTTTGGGAAGGGCTTTGGCCACTATTATCAGGGGTCCCTGAGGCGACCCCCCAACAACCGACCCCCATTTCAAGGCAATTTCACATTGATACCTCCAAAATACTCTTAACCACTCGAGTCACACTTATTATGCTGACACATTGCAGAATAAAAAAGTAAGACATTGTCCTTGGGAGGACAGGACTGGTCGCAATAACATCAGAAGCAAACATCCAAGAAGCACACAAAGGGTTCCTGCATGCCGGCCCTGACTTTTTCTACTGGCATACCAAAAAAACTTGAAAAAGTAACGACACGCTGTTGAATAATGTCCAGAAACAACACAGCAAGAGGTTTTGAATTCAGGTCTGTCCATAAAACCTCGTGATTTACATGGATTTAAGCAACCGTCAGAGCTCCCCCTCTCCCCACTCCACCCCCACCGCTCTCTCTCCTACATTCCCCGCTCGACCCATGCCCAGCCCCCTAAATTATTGGGGGGTTTGTTCTCGGGGGGTCACCTCAGGGACCCCTGACAGAAAGGCTTCCCCAGCCTTCCTCGGCACAGTTTCTCCGCCTCCTTCGGCTGAAGTGGGTGCCCAGCCTGGTGCCCTACCTCGGCCAAAAACAGGGTACGATCACCCCCCCCCCTGAAAAAAAGATCCCAAACAAAAAGGGGGAGCAGCCCCAAAACTCCATGGTAACCACACCCCCACCAAAAAAAAGGGCTGAACCATGGTTTTCCAGGGCCACTCTGTAGCAATTTTCCTTTAGCTCAGTTGGTGAGCGCTGCTCGTCGGACGAAGAGCAGCGGCTGCTCTTCGGACCTTCGTCCGAAGAGCAGTGGGTCCTGGACGCGCCTTTGCTCATTTGCTCCTTCTTGCTGCTCTTGTTGGTCTTGCCCTTGGTGTCGCAAGGGTTTTTGCAGAAAGGCACGGGCTTTGTTTGCAAAATCAGTTTGTTAGGACCTAACAGTTGATTTCTGCAAGGTGTATGCTCTGCTTTCTTGATACACTGCTTTGTGCTTGCTTGACAGGGCCGGTTCTGTTTGTTAGGGCCTAATAAATTGATTTCTGTAAGGCGTATGCTCTGCTTGCTTCGTGCGCCCGGTTCTGTAAAATAGAATTGGTTTCTGCCAAGGTGTAGCCTCTGCTTGCTTCGGGCAGACACAAAGCAGCTGCATGCCGAAATTTCTTCACGCTTCGTGTCCTACTTCCCGGAGCGGTACTCGGATCAGAGCCACGCAAGTTGGCCAATGGCCTTTGTGGCCTCCAACCCAGGCGTCACCCAGCGCGTGAAGATGGAGGTGGAAGGTGCGAACGGCAGGCAGTTTTGGGTGAACCAAGGCGAGACTTTGAGCCAACTGGCCAAGAGGTGGATCTTCTGAGCGTGGAAGGAACAGAACGGCCGCCCCCGCCGTACATGCGAAGTGGATGCGCTTCGGAGAATACTCATTTGTTTGTTCTATTTGGGGATCTTCACCCCACAGAAAAACAGAAAGTTGCAGAGCAAGCGCTGGGCTTTCTGGACCTCAACGTGCAATCCTTCTGCACCTCCAAGCTCGCTCACAACGGTACCATGACAATCCCGCCATAAGTGGAAAAAGGCCAGAATAGAGAAGGATGATTTTCCAGGGCCCTTTTGCAGCAAAGAGGTTTTAGCTCAGTTGGTGAGTCTTACCTTTCAATCCAACGCCAGCGGGTTCGAGTGCCTTTGCTCATGTACTCCTCTATCTGTTAGGGCCAAATTCTGCTGCAAGGTGTTGCTCTGGCTCCGCGCGGCTAACAAGTCGAGTTCTTGCAGACTGCCTTTCGTTTGCTGGGCGGGGCCCGGCTGTGCAAATTCAATTTGTTCGGCCCTAGCAAAACCATTTGCGACTTGTTTACCTTCTGTTGCTTGATGGTCTGGTTGTGCAGAAAACAATGTGTTAGGGACTGCTAAACCATCCTTGGCAATGGCAAGGTGGGTCTGAATGTTCGATTTGCCTCGGTGTTCCCGAACTTTTGTTCGGTTCGGCGCGATACGGTTCCGCCGGTATCGGTTCGATGCGATACGGAAACGGTTCGACACGGTTCTCGGTCGTCACATTGTGCTTGTTTGCTTAGTTACCTACAACGCGCAGGACAATTCAGATTCCCATAGCCTTAGAACCGTTGAACCTTATGGTCGCACGGAAATCAATCCAATCGCAGAACCTTTGGCCGCCACAGTTCGTTATCCTTTGGATGGGGCCAAGGCAGCAAAAGCAAAGATGTTGAACCTGAATGAGCCCGCGCCTTGAAGGGGCCATCTTATCTTTAAAGTGACGACCCGTGTGCAGTTGACGCTTTGTGTGTTGGCCGGCAGTAGAAACAACACAGCAAGAGGTTTTGAATTCAGGTCTGTCCACAAAGCCTCGTGATTTACATGGGTTTAAGCAACCGTCAGAGCTCCCCCTCTCCCCACTCCACCCCCACCGCTCTCTCTCCTACATTCCCCGCTCGACACCCCGAAATTATTGGGGGGTTTGTTGTCAGGGGGTCACCTCAGGGACCCCTGACAGAAAGGCCTCGGCACAGTTTCTCTCGCCTTTTTCGGCTGCAGGCCCAGTTACTTGAACTGAAGCATGGTTTTCCAGGGCCATTCTGTAGCAATTTTGCTTTAGCTCAGTTGGTGAGCGCTGCTCGTTGTCCGAAGAGCAGCCAGCTGCTCGTCCGAAGAGCAGCGGGGGTAGGTTCAAGTCCTGGACGCGCCTTTGCTCATTTGCTCCTTCTTGCTGCTCTTGCTGGTCTTGCCCTTGGTGTCGCAAGGTTTTTTGCAGAAAGGCACGGGCTTTGCTTGCAAAATCAGTTTGTTAGGACCTATCTGCAAGGTGCGTGCTCTGCTTTCTTGATAGACTGCTTGTGCTTGCTTGACGGGGCCGGTTCTGTTTGTTAGGGCCTAATAAATTGATTTCTGCAGGCGTATGCTCTGCTTGCTTCGCGCAGGCACAAAGCAGCTGCATGCCGAAATGTCTTCACGCTCCGGAGCGGTACTCGGATCAGAACCACGCAAGTTGGCCAATGGCCTTTGTGGCCTCCAACCCAGGCGTCACCCAGCGCGTGAAGATGGAGGTGGAAGGTGCGAACGGCAGGAAGTTTTGGGTGAACCAAGGCGAGACTTTGAGCCAACTGGCCAAGAGGTGGATCTTCTGAGCGTGGAAGGAACAGAACGGCCTGTGTGGGTCCAGGAGTTGGGCTGCAGCTGCGCTTTGGCTGCCGCAGAAAGCCTGTCTGCACAGTGATCCCGTGACGGCTGACTCCAATGTCGGCAAAGCTGACCGTCTGATCATGGCAGCCACCGCCGTACATGAGAAGTGGATGCGCTTGGTGCCCCGAACGTCGGAGAATACTCATTTGTTTGTTCTATTTGGGGATCTTCACCCCACAGAAAAACAGAAAGTTGCAGAGCAAGCGCTGGGCTTTCTGGACCTCAACGTGCAATCCTTCTGCACCTCCAAGCTCGCTCACAACGGTACCATGACAATCCCGCCATAAGTGGAAAAAGGCCAGAATAGAGAAGGATGATTTTCCAGGGCCCTTTTGCAGCAAAGAGGTTTTAGCTCAGTTGGTGAGTCTTACCTTTCAGATCCAGCGCCGGCGGGTTCGAGTGCCCTTGCTCATGTACTCCTCCCTCCTGCTCTTGTCGGCCTTTTCAAAATCAATCTGTCAGGGCCCATTGGTTTCTGCTGCAAGGTGTTGCTCTGCTTGCTCCGCACGGCTAGCAAATCGAGTTCTTCCTAGACTGCCTTTCGTTTGCTGGGCGGGGCCCGGCTGTGCAAATTCAATTTGTTCGGCCCTAGCAAAATCATTTGCGACTTGTTCACCTTCTGTTGCTTGATGGTCTGGTTGTGCAGAAAACAATGTGTTAGGGACTGCTAAACCATCCTTGCAAGGTGGGTCTGAATGTTCGATTTGCCTCGGTGTTCTCGAACTTTTGTTCGGTTGGTGCGATACGGTTCCGCCGGTATCGGTTCGATGCGATACGGTAACGGTTCGACACGGTTCTCGGTCGTCACATTGTTGATCAAATCATGTTTACAGGCAAAAGAATCCGGCCAACACGTGTTTGTTTGCTTAGCTACCTACAACGCGCATGACAATTCAGATTCCCATAGCCTTAGAACCGTTGAGCCTTAAGCCTTATGGTCACACGGAAATCAATCCAATCGCAGAACCTTTGGCCGCCACAGTTTGTTATCCTTTGGATGGGGCCAAGGCAGCAAAAGTAAAGATGTTGAACCTGAATGAGCCCGCGCCTTGCAGGGGCCATCTTATCTTTAAAGTGACGACCCGCGTGCAGTTGACACTTTTTGTGTTGAGATGGATGTTTTCACTTTGGCAGGCACTTTGCCTGTGATCCTTTCGCTCATCCCTTTGGCGCTCACGGGTAGCTTCTACCTGCGCCGGGATGAGAGCGAGGTGCAGTCGCTCGTTGGTTTCTCCTTGTATCATGGGTGCACGTTTGAGGCTGTCCACTGTTTTTGTTTTTTAATGGTTGATCTTTCTATGAGGAAAGGTGCGTTCTCTTGATGAAGCAGGCGATGTATGGTGACGTGCATCCTCTTTTTTTTTCGACAAGCGCTGTTGGTGTTTGTTTTGAGGGAAGCATGGCCCTCCCTCCATGGCGTGATGTTGAGCATGGCCCTATCCACACGGAGGGATTTTGGGGGTTCTGATTTCAGGAGTTGAATGGGAGATCAAGGAAGTTGTTGAGCACATGCCATCCAGCGTTCCCAATTGCGAACCGGCCACCCGCCCCATCAGGCTGTTTGTTGGGTCAGGGCAAGACCCGTGATGCTTCCATTGCTGGAATGTGAGGACCGCCAACCCAGAATGCCAACCCGTTTTGACACACATGGGTTTGTTTCAAAGCGGGGGGACCCCTTTTGAAAGGGATGGTTTTGAAAGGGAACCAAAAGGAACCAACCACCTTGGAAGAGTCCCCAATCTTGAAAAACACCCACGAATTGTGTCTACCTGCACCCTTCTTGGGTCCTCTGTCAAGTGGGGTGCGCCATCCCACCCAATCACATGGGGATTGTCCCCAGAGCGCCTTGTCCTCCCAAAACAGGCATGTGCTTCCTAAGAGCGAGGGGATGCTGTTTCCTGTCAGGGTGTTGGCCCAACCCCGCGCCCGAATTTGTGTGTGCCGTCAGGTGTGGGCGCGAGCTGGCAATCTTATGTTGGCATCTCAGGATTTTCGGAAGGCAGTTGCAAGTAACATGTTTGGACTTCACCTGTCGGTCAACAGAAGAATTAGACCATTTGCATGAACTGCATGGTCCACGTTGGCATTGGTCATGGTTTCAAGGTGGCATCTCGTTGCAACCAGTCATCAAGAAGCTGACATGCAGCTACCTGCAAAAGCATAGAGTCCAGAACATGGTCCTAGTATCGCTCTAAAATCGTGGATGTGCAGCCAACATTGCCGTTGAGCTGGCAAAATTACTGGTCGTCTATGATTTGGGGTGCAGGGAGTAGACCCATGCTGGCGCAGAGGCCGATCCAGTTTGTGACAAGCGCGGAGGCAGCTGAAGTGGTGTGGTGTTTGTTTCATTCCACCAGGCTGGGTCTTTTCTTTTCGGGGAACCCTTTCAAAGGCGTGTTTTTTCCTTCTGGTGTCACTTTCACGAGAACCGCATTTTTCTCAATGTTGCCCCAAATTCCTGCTTTGGTTGCCCGGCGAGGACAAGCCCCCCCGCCCCCCCATTTCTCCCAACATCTTTCGCCCTTTGGAAAACGCATGGCTCGCTTCAATCAGCGTGGCTGCTCGCTGGCTAGCTGAGCCACAATCAAAACCTGGGTAGATGAAGGTTAGCAAGGGACAATCCCAATGATAAATAGCCGCGCCCGCCTTCTTAGTTCTTTACATGGTTCTGGGTTGACCATTTGTGTACGTTTTGATTTGGTTCTCAGCTGAGGTTCTCCCTCACGGCGCTGGTGTCCGTGACCTTTTGGGCAGGCATGGGATGGGCCATCCAGGATCCGACCTCTGGGCGGCTGGGGGCGGGGCGCGGATCTGAGTTGAACGTTCCGGTCAGAGGAGGGCCCAAGTTCAACCGGGTTTTTTGGCTTGGCGTCCAGGACATGTCCGCTACGGACCCTGGAACCCAATTTGTTGGAACCCGCACCCAACAGATTGTTGGCATGTCGAAATTCTCATTGGACTTACCTTGTTTGATGGATCTTCGTTTTGGGGTCCAACTCATGAAGCGCACTTTTTGACGTTGGCATATCCCGACATTGTACCCTGCCACGAACAGGATGTCTTGAATTGAACGACGCGCGGGGGCCATCGAGCGCCAACATTGATGTCAATGTCGGAATCTGTAGATCCTCTTGCCATAGGCGATGGTATGGAGTAACGGAATGTTACTCGGACAGTTTACAACCTGGCCGATCAAAGTTGGGGCGATTTAATCCTTGCAGGTACCACCGAAAACTGCTCAAGCCATCCCGTGGAGACCAAGTCCGGCCATATCCTCCAGCCAAGCCATCACATTTCAGAATTGGGGCATGTTGCTTGGATGTTAGGACTTCAACTTTTTGCCAACGAATGGGTTTTCCATTTAACCACTAAAAGTGGAGCAGACAGCAACCGAGACATTTCAGGACACCTTTGACAAGTACAATGACCAGCTGAACGCACCAAAGGCGCGGCGCTGGGTGTTGGCTGCTCACAACTGGCATCACGGCAGTGTTGGGAACTTGTTGCAGGGAGCAACCCGTCCACTGAACAAGTGCATCGACTAGGGGACTGCAAGAAAGAAGAAGGAAAAAAGGGCGTCCCACTTTTTGATTGTTTGTTGTTTTATTGCTATTATCTTACTTGTTCTTGTTATTACCAGTATTTTGTTACGGGTGATCCCCAATTTTAAGACCCCATTTCCGCCCAGCCGTCAGCGGTTGGATCGAGGTGGAGTTCGTAGACCTGGACTGGCTGGACCACTGTTCAGGCGGATGGGCTCAGAACCTGGACATGTTCCTTCGGGAACCACCTAGCTTCCCCAGCAATTGGTGCCAACTTTTACCCATTCTTTTTTTGGGGGAGGGCTCAACTACTAGAATAGACTACAGAATACCCTTAAACTTATTCTAACCTCTCTACTGGAGGACCCAGCCCCCTGAACCACCCAAGCAAAGACCTTCCATTTGCTGAAAAATGAATATTTTGTCGATTTCCCCTTGCTTGTTTTAAAAGGACGCTACCACGTTCTCACTTTTTTTTCCAGGGACCTTAAGCAAATGGAAGAATGAGGGTACAAGGGTAAATGTGTGTAAAGGAGATGTTTAAAAAAGAAATAACATATCCCAAATGCAACCCTTCGTTCTTGTAGGTACCAGTCTCGGGCAACTCTTTGCTTCGTGGTGTGGATTGGTTTGGATTTGGATTCGACCCCCGAGGGTTTGGTGGGTAAATAGGAAAACACCCCAGAGGACCTCCAAGCCACCGGGAGGAAGCTAGGACTTGTAACGAAAGGCTGGTAATATCGGAAGGAGTGCCAAGCAAGAATGAACACATGGTCGGTTCTGTTTTGGTTTCCCTTGTCAATTTGGCCCGATACGTGGGTTCCCAAAACAAGGCATGCCCAGATGGGTAGAAAGAACAAGAATAGCACGAAAGAGCTGAAGTTTCTTGTTCGGCTACATTTTCCCCTGAAGGCCCGAATCGTGATTCCAAACTGTATCTTTCTTGTTTTTGTGACAGAGCGCTGAATCTTTATATGGGAAACGTGGCCTGTTGGTCGCAGCGAAGACCGAAAGCGGGTTCTATTTTAAACACATGGCCCGAATGGCCCACAGGAATTCCCTCATTTGGCGGGGGGAGCCTGAGAAATTGGAAGCCAATGATTTCCAAGAAGCTTGAAGTTGAACCTCCCATTTTCTGAACCAGAGGCTGGTTTATGAAGAATGAAATTGGGTGCAAGGGTCCGATTTAGAGGATCTCAGCAAGCTTAAGTCGAAGTGTTTGCTTCTGATGTGAAGCCCGCATGTGCTGTGTATCGTGTCGTAGGACGCTTGGGGAGGATCAAAAGGAAGGGGGCTCTGGTCTTATGGGTGCTTCTCAAGACAAGCGACTCCCCATTGACAGACGTCAAGCTGCCAAGAAGAACAACTATTTGGAGGGATTGCCTTCGTTAGGAAGCTCTCTGAAGGACATCAGTCAGACCTTCTGAGCGGCATGCAAAGCTTGGAATGCAAAGACCCATTCCATGCCACAAGAAACCGTCAAAGAGCGTGTTTTCTCCTATCATCATTCCGGATTGGTTGGCAGGCTGCAAGGACAAAGCAAAACATGTGCATCAGCTATTTTATCCCGTGCCTGTTTCCAGTGGGCCGTCCAAGGGACATTTACCAGAAGTGCTAGAAAACCTAGATGAGGTGTGACGTAGACGCAGTTGATCCTGGGCTCACAGGAATTCAACATGAGATAGCCCTCCAAGTGCTTGAATTTTTCAGAACCATCCAAAATAAAGATGCCCTGAACAAACAGAAGGGACATTTCACTCCCCTCTACCCGACAGGTTCTCAGAAACCTCAAGAACCCCTTCCACAAGGCTTCTAAAAACCTTTCCAGGAGGAGGGGTTGAAGGTGTGCTCCCGCTTGCCGCCAGACCGCATCCGAGAGAAGTGCCAGCTGAAACGGTCAGACCTACCACGCTGCATTGCGCGGCTTGGTCGCCGCCGATTAGTGCTTGATCTATAATAAGATGTACTCATGGTTGTTGTTGGAAACATTTTGCATTTTTGCTTATTGTGGTTTAGTGGGAATCCCCACTGAACTGCTAAAATTTAAATTTCAGCTCCCCTTCTAACGTCAAACAAAAACTGTTTGGCTGCTTTGAATGCGTCATGCTCAGCACTGCGAGTCTCGACCATGTGATGTTGGCATGTCTCAGCTTGGCAACCCGACCAGCTCTCCAAGTTGAGTTTGCAGGCTTTTCCTGAGACATGTGTGTCGTTTTTTGGGAAACCCCTTTTTGGTGGTCGTAAAGGGAAACCAAAAGGACAACCACGATTTTTTTGGGGGGTCCCCTAAAAAGGACGAGCCACCCATGTGTCTACAGCCAAGGTTTTTCCACTTCGGTGGCTCCTTTCTCATGGTCGCAGCGGCTTGTCTGTGGGCTGGAATCAGCGGCACGAGGGCCAGACTCAACAGCGTCTCTAAATGAGGTTCTGTCCAATCCCCAGTGGTTTGTGGTTTATTTGGACGGGTCGTGGGGGGGGGGGCTCCATCAATTTGCACAAAGACTAGGGAATCGCTGTTTTTTACCGTGTCCTTGCGAGGAGAAACAAGACATGTTTGACCAGGGCTCAAATGAATGGCTTCATGTCGGTTGCTTTGCATCCTGGGCATCTTTGGGACCGCCTGCACGGTTTTTAGTTGATTCACCATGTTCACCTGGAAATGTATTTCTCTGTTCCAGGCACTCAATCTTGGCATTCGACACCGCACATGCCTTTTGCACACCGATTCACATCCTGAAGACTCAATGTACGTGAGACACCATGCGAGAAAGACGCCCTGAAGACTTAAACCCAGGGGTTGCCCTTTTGGACATCGCACCTGGGCATTTGCGTCCAGTTTGGGTTCACAAAACTGTTTCACGCCGTGTCCTTCTGGCCGCGCCGACTCGAGGTGGCCCAGTTCTTCTTCTGGCGTGCAGACAACTGCTTCGGCAGCTTTAAGGCCGTCGGATCGGAAAGAGCTGATCGGAAAGAGCTGTAAGGAGAATATTTCCCCGTGGCCTCGATATGTTGTATATATATATATATAATATATATATATATTGGGAAAACGGTTTGGTCGGATATGTACAAAAAAATAACTCTTTTTTTGGTCGCCGTTGCTTGCCAATGTAACTTGGTGCTTTGTCTCAAGTCTGAAGTGGTGACACGTCACGGCGGCAAGGAGCTCGAGTAGGAAGTCTGAAGTCGAAGTTCGTCAGGATCAGCCTTTGTCATGGCCGGCCTTGAATGTGCGACCAGGCCAAAAGCGACCCTTTCGAAATTGGAAATGGCTTTTCCAATAGTAAACCTACAGAAGATCTAATGATGTCTTGCTCAGGAATAGCAACCCTTTTCATAGAGGCAATGCCCTCAGAGTCCTGTTCAAGTACATGTTGCTAGTCTCAGCACAGCTTGACAGCTCACTGGGAGCAACAATGCCAATCCTGAAAGCCTGCTATCCTTGGTTGGCACAGTGGCCACGCCCATTTCGTCCATTGCAAGACCTGCCTACTTTGTCCGCCTCCAATGCTCCAGCTTGGTGGGATTTCCTTGGCAATTCGACAGCTGAGGTTAGTCAATTCCAGCCGAACATCAACTTGATGGCTTTGGGACACAAAATTGAACAACATACCCAGTTGAGCTTTGTTCGGTTTGCCCCAACCCCTTTTTACATGGCGACGATCTCAGGGACCTCTTATTGTAGCAGTTCCGGGGAATGCTTGTACCAATTCTTCGCGTGTGTGTGTTGAGTGGGATGCAGCCCATGCCCGGAACGGCTCTCGCTTGCCAGGCTCTCCGTGTAAGGCCAGCAGCCCGCAAAACTGCAGCGGTCAATGGCCAGAACAGTGATGTGTTTTCACTTTCAGTCGGCTAGGGAATATGCGGGAGAACATGTGTATAGCTGTAGAACCAGAGAAGAACATGCAGTTAAAATGCATAGACCTGACCTTAGCCCCGTTTGGTCGCAACTTTCGCCTAGAGAAGAGCAGCAAGTGATATAGTATAGCAAACATGAAATAGATAGAGAGAAAACACAAGAGAAACAAAAAGGAAAACAAAGCAGCAACATAAAAGAATAACAAACATAAAATAAACGCAACTAACACCTCCTACATAGGAGGCACCGAACAGCCGGTCGATCCCCCGCAGGTCACGGACGATATCGGGGATCTTCACTGGTGGCCCTGGACGGGGAATCCGAAAAGCGGGGTCCTCGGCTTTGGTCGCGGCTGCGGCCGAAAAGTTGGGCTCGGCCTATGGAGGGACGCGGGGAGCTTGCCCCTTGGAAGCTCTGAAGGGACGCCGAAAACACATGGAGGGACATGGGGTTTTGGGACATGGGGAGCTTGCGGAGCTTGCGGTTCCGTCTATGGAAGCTCCGAAGGGACGCCGAAAAGAGAAACCAAGAGAGGATAGAAAAGGACAGAGAATATGGGGGTTGATCAATATTCCATTGAAGGCCCCCGGTGTCGACCAAGGGTAACCTGTCCAGTTTAGTTTTCCCCAAGGGTATCCCATGAAAAGGACTTTTTGATCAACTCTTACATGGGGAGCTTACCCAGTAGTTCGTCGAAAACTAGGGGGGAATGGGACGCATTTTTTCCATGGAAACAAGGGGAAGTCACAAATCGGGGAGCTTACCCTCTCTCAGACCATGGAAGCTCAAAAAAGAACAGCCGAAATTGAAGACTTGATTCCATTTGGAGAGGCCCTTTGGAGCTTCCGGCTGTTATCAATCTTCCACTTAGGGCCCCCAAATGACCAAGGTAACTTTGCCCATGTGGGAACTCTAATATGTTTAGTGTTTTTTTTTGCAATGGCCATCCCATGTAAAGGACCTTTTGATCAACCCCGGGAGTCACAAATCGTCGCATGTGGAGAGGCAAATGATGAAGTTTGATCGTGCCTCACAGCATGCCTCGGTCCTTTTGAGCAGGAAGCATAAACAGGTGAGACAGGTTTGGTGGCTGTGCAACCACAGCAGGTCACGCAACTCCATTTTTTCCAGCGGTGCCACTCCAGATCTTTTGGTTCTCGATCGCAGCCGATGGCCTGTTGACGAGAGGTTCGTTGAGATCAATTCCTATGGGTTCTAAGAGATTGGGCGATGCTGCACGCAGGATGCTTCTTTGCAAGCTGGAACCCGTTTAGGTCTGTATTAGGGTCCCTGATCGCCGTGGGAAATTGGGCGAATGTGAGAAGGGCAGAGCTGTAAGCCGGCTGCTTCCTGGCAATTCACTGCCGACGGTCGACCACCTCTGATATCAAAACCTTCAGTTGGACCGTCAAAAGAATGGCTAGCCGGAAAACCTCTCGGAAGCCGGGATTTCTCATCGATCATCCTGCAGGGTTTTGAGCCAGTTGGCTTTGTGCTGTAAAAGATGTGGTTGTTTTTATCGTGCGTTCCTTGATTTGTCGGTCATCACGCGATCGATGAACAATGTGAAGGGATACCAAGGGCAGCTTGCCTGAAGAAAACGGCACCTTCTCATCATGAGGCTGTCAAATTCTACCGATGGGATTCGTGCGGAGGTTCCCAGCTGTTTGTGCGGTCAATTATGTCCTGCATTTGTTGCACTTTGCTGTTTACGCCCCGGAAACAAAGCACAAAAAACAACACAGACGGACAAACACATACCCACCAAACAGATTTCAGAGTGGAAAGGTAATAGGTACTAATATGTATATACACATATCTGTATATGATATATGTATGATATATATATATATATATATGTATAGAGATATGCATGTATACACCTTTCCGTGGTGGCTTTTTTTCTCGCCGATTTAGGCGCCATGGTCAAGCTCCCGGGCCTGGCGGGCCTTGCGCTGGTCTGCGTGGCGCTGCTCTTTCTGATGGTCTCGCGGTCCTGGCGCGCCAGGCGCGCCGGGCAGCGCTCCCATGCTCCGATGTGGTGGGCGTGGGCGTGGGCGTTGGGTTTGAGCGGATGGTTTGTACCTGGAGTCTCCTTCTGACCCTTAAAAATTGGTTGGTCATTAAAATAATGGGGGTCATGGACCTATGAACCTATTTTATTTCGGGTCATGGAGACTCCAGGTGGAGAGACGGAGGATAGGTTTTAGATCGGGAAGGGAAAAGAAGAGGTATGCACCTTAGGATGATGGCTGTCCTTTCTAGGTTAGAACTAGATGGCACTGGGTTTAGCTGTTCTTTCCCATTTACCAGGGATACCAAAAGGACACATGAGCCACAATCAAAACTCGGGTAGATGATCCGGGTAGTAAGGGGCAGTCCCAGCCAGAAATAGCTGCGGATGTCCGCCTTCTTAATTCTTTAGTTCTGGGTCGACCATTTTAATACCGGGGTTTGATTGTGACTTAGGTGAGAGGAAAAACGGATGTCTTGGGATGTGACTGGGGGATTCGATTTGGTGATGTGTTTGGGGGGGTGTCTTTGCTGGCTCCCGAAGGCCATCCGGTTCAACTTAGCTTTTGTTAGATCGTTTTAGTTGCTGAAAGGTGGTTGGGCTTCCGAATTCCACCCACCAGTTAGTCACTTTTAGCAGGGGATCTGAGGGCAGCCCAGAAAAGGACCTGGTCGAAAACATGAGACTCGGGCCTGAAAAAGTTGGGCGCTGGCTTTGAGCAATGAAAAACCCACTGATTCTGTCGCATGTGCAGCTCGAGCGCTCTTTGGCACCTTGGCCTCTTGGAGGAGAGACAGTAGGCACCTTCCTGGGGCCAAGGTTTGTAGCGCCTTCCAACAGGCCATAAAAGGAATCAATGGACCCTTTTCCTATCAGAAGGCGTTTGAACGCAGGTGGGTGTTTCCTCATTCTACAGTGGTTGTCTGCCTTCACTCGAAGGGATTTATCCCCGATGTCAGGCACAACCGGAAAGCCTCCCAAGAGATGTGGGCCATGCTGGCGTCGGAGGAAGAGGGGTGGAAGGCCAGGCGTCGTGTTCGGAGTCGCGTGGGACGGGACGGGTGGGTTTGGGAGTTCGCATGGTGAGTCTACCTGGAGTCTCCTTCTGACCCGAATTAAACATGGTGGGTCATGACCCTAAAAAATGGTTGGTCATGGACCTATTTTTATGTAAAGGGTCATGGAGAGTCTAGGTATCCGTCTTTTAATCGGCGGCGATGGTGGCTCAACCTTCGGGAAGCCCAAGGCAAACCCTTTGGGTGCCTCGAAGCAGCACAAACAATAGGCCGCAAGGCGAACATGTGGCTTGAGAAGTTGCCGTGTGAGTGAAAGCCAAAACGAGAGAGAAGCCGGAGGTTTGTTACCCAGACCCCCAGGGCGTCGCTTGCTTTTTCGTCAACTTTTCTTGAGAGGTGTCCCTCTCAAGTCAAACACAAGCAAACATCTCATTGTTTCTTCTCCCGTAGCCACTGGTCTGGGTCAAAACGATGGCCTTTTTTCGAGACCTTGGAGCAGAAGCCAGTGACCCCCCCGAACAAAACCCCCCCCCAAAAAAAAAACCCACCCCCACCACTTGGCTGTGGCTCAATAAAATGTACCAAAATGGCACGTTGGCAAATGGAACCAAAGACTCAAAGTCTGCGTATCCCTACCTAGAGTCTCCATGACCCCATGATTTAGGGTAACGGCCGACCATTTTTAAAGGGTCAGAAGGAGACTCCAGGTAGCTCTGGAAAGTCCTGCGCCCCGCCCACTTCTGCGAACTTCCCCCCTCAAACTCCGAGGCCGCGCGGATCGAGCAAGCCCAGAGCTGGGTTCCGCCGCGCAGCGCTTCCTGTTCGCCGGCCACTGGGCTGAGAAGGTCGGCTTCGAGGTCCAGCGATTGGTGCCAACTTTTAGACTTCCTTTTTTGGGGGGGAGGGTTCCCCTACTAAAATAGACTACAGAAAAAAGTTGGCACAGTTAATCGAACCTCTCTACTGGAGGACCTAGGAAGAATGGAATGAGCCTTACAGAATTAGTTCCCCTGTTTCTTTTTTTCTCGCTTTTTTGGGGGTTCCCTTTGTTTTCCACTAACCAGGCAAAACATATATTTATTTATCTTTTTTGCTGGGGTCCTAATTCCAGCCTAAACCATCCAAATCCAACTGGTTTCCTTGAAGGGGACCTGGTTTCATTCAACCAGATTCCCTGTCGCACCAAGCAATAGCACGGCGCGAGAGGTCGCCTTCCGAACGTGGAACCGTTCGACGAAACCGGGAAAGCGGTCAAATGCTTTGGACCATTGTCCTTCTAAAGGGACCGGGTCCCGAGTTCGTCACTTTGTACGTTCTTCGAAGACCCATTTTAGTGGCAAACAAAAAGTGCGTTGTTTTTTTCCAGCAAATCCACTCAGGAATGCAAGTGGCTCAAAGTTTAAGAGCCGCAGGTGTGAGTCTACTTTTCGCCTATTTTCGAGCCACACTCATGTCAGAGTAGCAGCTTGCCTTTCTGGCTGTGTGCATTAGGGATGTCGAGGAAGGGATGTGAAGGGTATACTACACATCTATCCTATGTAGTTTGCGTTGCACTACGTGAGTCTGTTTCTGTGTTTGTATGAGCATATGTGTGTGTGTGTTGTGCTATGTGTGTGCTGTTTGTTGTGTAGTGGTGTGTATTGTGTGGTGGTGTGTATGTGGTTGCGTGTTTGTCGTTGAGCATGTCTGTGTGTGGTTGTGCGTACGTGCATGGGTGGGTTGGCTGAGTGGGGTGGACGGGAGTGTGTCTGTGTGTCTGTGTGTTTGTGTGTTTGTCAAACATTTCTTTCGAGTGGTGTGTGTGTGTGGTGTGTATATGTGTATTGTGTGGCCTATGTGTTTGTTCTGTGTTGTGTGTGTGTGTCCATGGGTGTTGTGTGTGTGTGTGTGTGAACTGACACTTCACAAAATGCTACTACTGTGACTTTCTGCTCTCCGCAACATGTTGTCATGGCTTGTGGACGGCAACCAACAGCAGCCTTGGGCCTGATCTAGATGTGGCCTCTGATGTCCACGGATCAGCTGTCTAATCATGTCATGGGTGTCTCTCTTGCCCAAAGCCGACCTTTTGACCTTTGCCGACCTTTTGACCTTTTGGTTTTCCCATTTTGGTCCATTTTCAGTAAAGGTCCCAAAAGGTTAACCTTTTATTTCCAGGTCTATTGGTATGTTTTGGTGTATGTTCGTGTATCTCCATGTAACACCGTGGCACCGGTTGCTGTGCCATGCCAGGGAGGGGGGTTCTGAGGTGATCGGAGGTGCCTCGGCCAAGTCCTTGGGAGACGATAGTGTGAAGAGCGGCGTCAAGAGCGCGGTGGTGTGCGCTATGGAAGGCCGGAGCCACGGGGTTTTTGCTGAAGGCCCTTTGGGGATAGTCCCAACCAGAAATGGGTGTGTCCTAATTTTGAGGCCCTTGTTGGCCTTGGATTTCCCTTGAAAACAACCACCCCCAAAAGGTACCCTCAAAAATGGACAGCCCCAAATGGCGCGGTCGCCCTTCTCGTTCGTGGATTTTGGTATGCAGCCGTTTAGTGCAAGCCCGAGGGAAAAGAGGGGCAAAGGTGGGCCCATTGAATTTTGATTTGGGGACAACCGCCCGGTGAAAGTCCAGTTTGTTCCAACATCATCCTGAATCCTTATGCCAAATGTTTTTTCTTGTAACGGTATAACGGATTGAGATTAAGGATCCCCCTATTTTGAGGAACCTGGGAAATGGAAGGACTTGGTTTCACTTGCTTGCGACTTCTTCAGCGCCATCGACGCTTGTCGAAGCTTTTTGTCGATGTCCTTTGGATTTTTCCTTTAACGCGCACTCAAAAAGAAGACGCCGCTGTATGTCTGGCGGTCCTTGGCTATGAACTCAATCCTTGGGGGACTCCTGAGCACATGTGGAGCAACATTCAGATCCTTCTGGCCGCATACAAGCCGCCAGCATCAAGGGTCCCGAGTGATTTCCTCTGCTTTCAAACATCACCTTTGGCCCAAGAAAGGTGAGGTTCCCGTGGCAGGGGTGATGGTTTAAGGCGAAATATCGGGAGCCCTGTCCATCTCCAGTCCTGCCTGTAGTAGCCTGTTGTGGTTCTGAGCAGGATCATGATTGTTTTTTTTTCATCGGATGAGCTTGATCGCTGACGAGTTGCTGCCATGCTTCAACTTCAACCAATAAAGATACCTGCTGAGTTGGCAATGTTCAAGCGTTTTGGGCCAGGTGTCCTTTGATATCAAGGAAGACCGACCGTCTTTGATTTGTTGTTGGCCAGTGAATCTGAACAGGTCAGTGAAAGACCTTCGAACAGTTCTTGAACTCGCAGCTTGAGCCTCCTGCAAAAGAAACACCCAGCAGCTACACTCCAACCAAGGGAGTGTGTGAAGAGTATGGACCCTAAGTTTCAGCGAAGTTTCGGTGGACACCACCAAACCATGGTTGCTGTTTTTTTTTGTTTTTCTCCGCGGCGGACGGGTTTTGATGGCCACATGCTCATTTAGCCTTCAAGGCTACAGCACGCCAGGTTTGGACTTGGATACTCTCAACTCCACCGACACTGTCTTAGGCAAGCGGGCATATGTGGATCTGCCGCAGCTCGTGTCCAATCTCATCGCCTGATGCGATGCTTCTTTCTTTGCAAACATCACTCTAGTGACTCTATATAGTGCTACCTTCCCCATTCTTTCCATGGATCCTTCTTTCTAGAACACCTCCGGAAACCCAGGGAAACGGCCTGTGTTTGACAAGAACGATGGCTGAAAAGAACGGGGAATCAACCCTTAGAATCACTCGTTCTTTCACGGTTTCAAATCTAACACTGGCGTCAAACCACCCAGTTGGCGTAGTGAAGTGTCGCAGACGGGCAGCGGCAGCCTGGCAGTCATCTCACTCATCTTCCGCGGTGTTTCATCCAGACTCCTGATCAATGCAGGTGTTTACCTCTTTGAGTGAGGAACTTATACTCAGTTGTGCAAAAACCTGTTTTCCTTGTTGATTCCAGAAGGCCCCACTCATGAACAATCAACACAGGGGCTTCCCTTTTTATCCACAGCCATTGGGCAACTTTCATCGGAAGCACGAAACATATAGACAGGTGCACCATGTGTCTCAAGTGTTTTTGCGGCCGCAGGCAGACAAAGACCTTTTGATGTGCTCATCCAATGGCCATGGGTCAGAACCTATGCCCCCCTTTTGGGGCGGATGAACACCCATGTTCCAGCTATTTTGATGTTCTCCGGGGGTTTCCTGGGTTTTGACAACCACAGCATGGGAGTCACCTGATGGATCAGTAGCTGGAGATTGGTAAGCTGTCCCAACCACACATAGGCGGCGCTGCGCTCGAATGATTTACAGTAGACCGGAGCCTTGTAGTGCCAGGATTTTACGAGGACTCGAATGCAGTTGGTTGGTCTAACTGCTGTGGTCTGAATAGAACCAGAATATGGCTTCTATGGGTACCTTCCCCATTCTTTCCAGGGATCCTTCCTTCTACAAAACCTCGGGAACTTTAGGGAAAGCACCTGGTTTTTGGAAAGAAGGGTGGTTTAAAAGAATGGGGAATCAACCCCTCGATGGCTGTGAATGTCACCAGGGAGCCACCTCGCGAGGGGTTTGGTGGATGTGAATCTCTCACCGAAATGATGTGCATCAACGGGTCCCCTGTCCAAATTCACGGTTGGACGCTGACCGGTGGGGTGCCGGTGGTTTGATGGTTTCCAGGTGTGGCAGTGCCCGACGCAGCTGGCTCAGACTGGCTCAGAGCGCTGACTGAGCACTGAACTTTGTGAGTTTTGTTTGCTTAAAAATGGGGTGACTTCCTTCAGGTTGGTTTCCTTTTGGCTTCACCTTAAGGGACCAATTCCTTTAGGCGGTTGTATTGCCAGTGCCGCATGAGTTGGGCTGGCCTTAAGGAGAGAGTGCGATTTCTCGTGTGTTTGACCCAGGAAGGTGACTTGATGCTGAAGATTCCTCAGTCCATGGGCCAGCCGGCGCCGCTTTGCCGCAAGAAGAACCGCCCGGCGGGCTTACCCCCTGATGCGGTCGCAGGCCATACTTGATGGTGTAGTGTGGTATGGTGCAGCCTCACAACTCATCCAACAAAAACTCCTGCAGGAAACAAACAAAGCAGAATTAGCAGCTGGCAGCGGCAGAACGGAGGCATCACATCAACTTGCGACACGTAGCGGGATTCCGGAGAAGGGTCTTTGATGCTTCAAAGCTCAGCATGCATTTCATAGGTGCGTCATTTACGACTATACACACAAGAAGCCTGGAGCTGATGCATGTGTCACGGCTTGGGTTGGCTCCTCGTTTCCCCCAACCTTGACCCTTGTGTCAGCTCTGGCCAACATTGAGCCAGCCCTCAGGTGGTTGAAGAAGGTCAGCCTCAGTGCAAAGCAGGAGCAGCAGCAGACGCAGGACTCGGTGATTCGGCCCCTTTGGCCATTCGGCACTTGCGGCCAAGATGCTGTAGTTGCCTTTTTGTGAATTGCAGAAACGGTCGCCCACACCGTTCGTTCAATGTCCCACGTTGGGGTTGGTTTTTGTCGTGAGGATGACGCGAAGCGTGCCAGGCTGGGGGTTCGACAGTCAAAGCGCACAAGCACTAGAAGCAGCTTTCTGGATCGCTGCTGCTCATAGGGTCCAAAGGTGCAGAATGCATCACATGTGGTGACATTGCAAACAACTCTCAGACATGTATACACATAATGTGCATGCATACATTGAGCGGAACTGTTGGTTGAGTGATTCGGGATTGGTGAGAACCCCTCACTTTCGCAGTTTGAGGCAGTGCTTCCCTCTATCAGCCTGCTTTACCCGTCCAAAACCCCTGTGGTTACAGGTTGGGATGGCGTCAAGTTGGCGCAGCTATCAATTTCTTTCAGCCGATCTTGACTTCCGTTTCCCCCCATTCCACTGAAACCTTGTTGGCCTTCTGCCTAGCAGAGCATGCTTGTTTGTGTGTTGTGTTTGTTGGTTTGCTTGCTTGTTTGTTGTGTTTGTTTGTTTGTTTGCTTGCTTGCTTGCTTGCTTGCTTGCTTGCTTGTTTGTTGTGTTTGTTGGTTTGCTTGCTTGCTTGTTGTGTTTGTTTGCTTGTGTTTGTTTGTGTGTGTGTGTGTTTGTTTGCTTTTGTGTTTTTTGTGTGTTTGTTTGCTTGCTTGTGTTTGTCGTGTTTCTTTGTTTGCTTGTGTGTTGTGTTTGTGTGTTTGATTGCTTGCTTGTTGTGTGTTGTTTGTTCTGGATTGTTTGTTTGTTTGTTTGTTTGTTTGTTTGTTTGTTTGTGTTGTTTATTGGTTTGCTTGTGTTTGTGTGTGTGTGTGTGTTTGTTAGTTTTCTGGATTGTTTGTTTGGTTGTTTGCTTGTTGTTTGTTGTGTGTGTGTGTTTGTTTGCCGTTTTGTTGCGTTTGTTTTGTTTGTGTGTTTGCTTGTTTGTTTGCTTGTGTTTGTGTGTGTGTGTTTGCTTGTTTGCTGGTTTGTTTGCTTGCTTGCTTGCTTGCTTGCTTGCTTGCTTGCTTGCTTGCCTGCTTGCTTGCTGGTGTGTTTGTTTGCCTTTTGTGTTTGTTTGCAGGTTGTTTGTTTGTTTGCTGCTTTTTGCTTGTGTTTGCATGTGTTTGTTAGTTTGCCGGTTTGTTTGTTGTTCGTGTTTGTTTTGGTTGTTTGTTTGTGTGTTTGTTTGTTTGTTTGTTTGTTTGCTTGCTTGTTTGTTTGTTTGTTTGTTAGTTAGTTTGTTAGTTAGTTTGTCTGTGTGTTTGCGTGGTTGTTCCAGTTGGCTGTCGGTTTGTCCGTCAGTCTGTTTGTTTGTCTATCTGCCTTTCTGTCTGTCTGTTTGTCTATATGTGCTTGCATGCCTGGCTGCCTGCCTGTGTGTCCAATGTGTCTGCTGCCTGCGTGATTGCTTGATTCCTTGTTGCATACAGCTGGATTTAACATTACATACAGCTGGATTTAACATGAACACGTGAGGCCCGAAATGAGAAACCCCGCCTGTTTGGGACGCTTGCGCATACTTGCACAGCCGCAGGCCTGCAGAAGGCTTTTCAAGCGTAAGCACTTCCATCGCCTTGTGAGGGCCCGTGGGTGTACAAACCATCTACGATGTACAGAGGACGTTTCACGCAGCGCACCAATTGGTTGCAATGGCGCTTATTTCCCCCGTGTTTTTTGCTTGAGCATGCGACTGGAAGCCACGGGCATGGCAAGTTGCACCCGGGCCTTGTGTCAAAGCCTAGGGCAGTTTGTTGGAAGATTGATGGATGTAAACTTCAGACCGGTCCAGAGGATCCTGGTCAGTCTGACTAGTCAGCGGCAGCCCCCCCTGAAAAATGACAGTGGGTCAAAATAGGTACGCAAAATGGAACCTTGGTAAATGGAAACATGGACTGACACCTGCGGTCCCTTAGTGGTTTAATTTTCACCCACACCCAAATGAGCATTTCGGTACCAAAAGTAAAGGGGGCCCCCTGATGGTCCTCCAAAGGTGCGTCCGGGGCTTCCAAGCGGCATGCCTAGGCACCGGGAGGACTTTGAGACAAACGAGTTCGGCAGAACGCTTGAAAGGGTTCTTTGTATGGGGTTGTTTTATGTGGTTTGTCACACTTCCAGAAAAAGTAGTCAATGTCCCACTGACGCTGCAGGGCCAGAATTTTCTTGGATCCGAAGCCC
>CAUJNA010000423.1:0-102500 GCA_963377175.1 Effrenium voratum | reverse complement strand
AGGGTCGTGTTTGAAGAGTAGTTCCGAGGAGCTGGCGCACGCCTACTCTTTGAGCGACCTCGACAGAATTTGGAATCTGAAAGTTCAGGGTTAAAGGGAAGCCGAAGAGCGCCTGCCATTTTGGGGGTTCCTAAGAGACAAACCCAAAATTGGTGCTGTTGACATTGCCGCTTGCCGTTTTGCTTCAAGTGTGGATCCTGCTGATCCACGCGACCGGATTGGTTTGCATGCGCCCTCGCCTTAGTTTCGCTTGATGTTGAATGGATATTAGGCTTCCAGGCAAATGAGGATGACACTTGGCCAATCTTGGCCAACGGAATGCATGGGATGCAACCATCGCATTTGCCGTTTGAAGACTCTCTCCTGCTGGAACTGGTAGAGGCACCAATAGGGAAAAGTCCAGCAGACGAGAATTGGTTGTTTGCCAGGTTTTTGTTGTTGTTTTGCTGGAACCACATTGCAGCTTTAGGAACAGTGAGACTCGCGGCCTTTTGCGTAGAGGACCACATTTTGGGTGGGTCCGCAAAAGTCTGGGCTGACAAGCATTCTGGGTGTGATTCATGCATTTATTTTGGCAGCTTTGTCTTTTGAAAGAGATAGAGAGATTGCCGTTTCTCGGATCCTCAGCTGGATGCCTTCCCATTCCGCGCTACTGCCATGCGCTGCAAGTCTACCTCCATGGACTTGCATCTCAGAAGCCCAGTTGCCTTGCGGGCAGAGAGTTGTAGGTTCAAACAGAACGCCATGGGTTTCATCACCAGGACGCCTTTTTCCGAATTGACAACGGGATGTCTCCGCGGCTGTCTCCAAGGCCATGGGCGCTGCGTTGGACTGCGCGCCGGCGCCAAAGCGCGAGCAGGCCACATGCTGCATTCGGAACCTCGAATAGGAGCAACGTCTTGCGTATTGCATTCTTTTTTTTTGGCTTGTTTGTTCGGAAGTGACGGAACATGCGCGGAAATGCAAACTGATTCTGTTTTCGCATGTTTCAGGCGGCCCGCTGGGAAATGTTGTGACCATTGCCGGGGCATCGGGGAGAAATACGCAGACGTTTGAGGGAATATACGCGGGAAGTAAACTACGCAGAAATCGGCGGAACCACCAAAGCCGTGTTCCACACCTTTGCAACTGAATAGCATTTCGATTGGACAAAGTTTGAATGATACTCGCATTGGATCGCTTCACTGTTGTTGGCATGTCTTTGTTTGCAGGTCTTTTTTCCAGGTTTTCAGGTTTTTGGGTTCTGTTCATCTTTGGGTGCTGCAAGAAAAGAACCACCACGCCGCGGTTGGCATCTCGGCTAGGCCGCCCCCTCGCGGCCTCAGAAACTCCAGCGGGCCTCCACGCCCAGCGCCCAGCGCCATGTTCCACTTCGCACTGCTTGGTGGCTCCCAGCCGGTTCCTTAGCAGGGCTCCTTAAAAGATCTCCATTTTGCAACCATTTGAAACATGTTGCTTTTTCCACCAAAATAAAGGGAAACCACCATCTACGAGGCAATGTTCAGGTGTGTAATGTAAGGATCCCTGCTTAGCTTTTTAGCCTAGTGTTTAGTGGCAGTTTCCATTTAACCCGCAAGTTAGTCACTTTTAGCGGGGGATCAGAGGGCAGCCCGGATTGACGAAGCCTTTCTAGGTCCGCCAGCTAGGTGCCCTTTCTCACCCCTTTGTTGGTTGGGAGGGTTCCCCTACTAAAACTGACTACAGCAAAAAGTTGGTACCCTTATTCTACCCTCTGTACTGGAGGACCTAGCTTTAACATCCTTCAACATGGTGGTGGGTCAACACCAATAAGATCCCATTTTGGGGTAGGTGCACCACCCATCACCACCCATTTGAGTCTATGTTAGTGGGGGTTGGGATGTTCACGGGGTACGGGGTTTGACCCATGGCCACATCAACCAACGACCAACAGTTGCTCTTGTTTGGTTGTGGCTGCAGGGCTTGTGAGCAACTAGGTCTTAAGGTTGGCGAGTTTGGGAAATTGCCAAGACAAATGGTTGGAATTAGCTCTTGGAATTC
The DNA here is from genome assembly GCA_963377175.1 of Effrenium voratum. NCBI lineage: Eukaryota > Dinophyceae > Suessiales > Symbiodiniaceae > Effrenium > Effrenium voratum. Next base: position 100,481 of record CAUJNA010000423.1, on the reverse strand, counting down.
CAGTGCTTTGGCCTTCTGGCCTCGTCTCCAGGGATGGAATGATTCCCTACATGCACCCTTGAAATGGCCCCAACGTTGGCAAAGTCACATGAAATGTCTTCCATTGAAATAAAGATTCAAGATGCTAGAGCGGATATTGCCAGGCAGGTCCACTTGGACATGGATCTAGATTTGGGTCTGTCTTTTCTTGACGGGACCCCTTTGTTGCTTGGTGTTCAAGGGAACCTCAAGGAAAACCACCAGTTAGGGTCCAACCTCAAGACACACCCAATATAAAGCAGATCTTCCTTGTCCATGAAGTTCCACAAAGCTGTGTGACGTCTTGAAACACATCGACCGCAAGTGGAGCGCATATAGCTGCGAGTCGTAAAACATGTGAATCCCCGCAAACATGCTTGGTGGACATCAATCTCCATGGAAGTTACGTCTACCAACGGGTGCATGAAGCTCGAAAAGCGGGTGTCCCGCCCCCAACAGGGAATTGTTGAGATCAGGACTAGTGACTAGTTTTGTTTGTTGGTGGGTGGGTGGGTGGGTGGGTTGGTTGGTGGGTGGGTAATTTGGTTGGTTGGTTGGTTGGTTGGTTGGTTGGTTGGTTGGTTGGTTGGTTGAATGGTTTCACGGAACCAAAGGCCCACTGCCAAAGCCCTTTTGCGTCGCGAAGCGAGGCGATGCGCGCTGCTCGGTAGCGCCTTGGCCGTCGCTGGAGTTGCGACTGGCACTGAGGTGGGGTCGGTGGAGTTGGTGGGGCAAGCGGCAAGGGGCGCGTGCAATGGTTGCCGACTGTTGCGGGAAACTATCACTACTGGAAATATTAGTTTTTCTTCCAGGGGACTTAAGCAAATGGATGGTTGCATTTGCATTCTACGAGCTTTAAGGAATTTGCAATCATGACTGCAAATGGCACACACAATGTAACTGATTATGTTTAGAACCGGAAATCATGTTGAAGGAGCTGGGAGCTTTTGCCATATGACACACGGAGGGATCCAGCGATTTTTAGAGCAACCACGTAGCAATCGGCCAAGCCTCCTGGTCTCGCTGATCACCGGCTTTTGTTGGCACCGTTTCAGTCGCAATCTTCGCAGAAATGACGTGTCAATCACCAGCGCCTCAAAGCGCAAGTGCTTATCACTGGTTTGAACCTTCAGACTGGCCCCAGGGAAGCCCGCTGGATGTTTGCTTCCATATTTGCTCAGCGGGTTGATCAAAGGGTCCCATGCCGTGGGATGACCATTGGGGAGGGCGACAAAACGAAGACTTTCACCACGTGGGAGTTACCCACGGTCACTTTGTCGCCAGGAATATGTCGACAAGCGTACCCTTTCATAAAAGGATCGGGCGCAAGATGAAAAGTAATACAAAGAGCAGCAGACAGGAGAATTACGAGCATCGGATACTCATGCAAATTTGTATAGAACCCAAAAAGGGGGCGGGGTCCGCACAAGGACTTTCCCTTCGACTGTTCAGTTGTTATAAGACAGCCCCGGGCGGCAGACCTCTGGGTTTTCCTTGCTACCTCAGGGGTTCCCTGGAGACCCAGCCGATACCCCCAGGCAACAGCAAAAGCAAAAGTGGCCTCCTTTGAGTCCAACGGTTGGCATTTGTTGAGCGCATGCGACCAAACCCATGAAGGGATGACTTGCCGAATCATTTCTTAGGGTTCCTGACTCGATTCGGATCTGGTATTCGGGTGATGTTTTCGTGGCCTAAATGCATCCTTGAAGCTTGATGGCGTGAGCGTGAATTGTCCCATTGCTTACCGGAGGGCGCCTTTTTCTGAGAGCGGCCGGTGGTGGGGATGCGCATTGGAGACGTCCCCGTGAGAGGCCCGTCGTTTTTGTAATTTGTCCATTGCTTGCAGGGGGCGCTTTGTGTGGGGGGTGTTGGGGGTGTGTTTTTTCTTCCAAAAACAATGTCCACTGCTTTCAGGGGGGGGGGGGGCGCTTTTTTGGGCCGGAAAGCTGAAGGGATCAACTCAAGACTCGTCAGACTGAGCTGGCGGCTGTCGCGCTCATCGTGCTGTCCTTGGGCTTAGAGGCGCGGACTCTGGGTGAACCCCCCAACCCCCGGTCTGATGTGCCAGGTTTGGAAGTTCTTTTCGGAGGTTCCCACAAGTTCTTCAAAGTCAACTACCAAAGGAGCCTCCCAGTGCTGTTCTGCCGCATTTTTTTTGGGGGGGGGTTCTGCCCAGAGAGGCTCCTTTGAGTGGATCGGAGCAGCTCCGGGCTAGGGGTCTGTTGAGGATACCACCTGGGCTTTGCAGGGGGAGTCCTTACCAAAGAAACTGCACGCATTCCGCATTTTGGCACGTGGAAATCCGCTGGATGTGGGGCGCACAAGGATTCAATTGTTTCATTGACTTCTTGCGATGCGAGTTTGGATGGTTGGCTGGCTGGCTGGCTGGCTGGTCGGTCGGTCGGTCGGTTGGTTGCTGTGTGTGTGTGTGTGTGCGGAGTGACAGAATGCCCTGTCACCACCCTTTCGGTTTCTCAGCAGGGGGGTCACCCGCAGTCACGACCGGTGACCCAACGAAGAGGGTCGTGACCTGCGCTGATATCTGACCTGATCAGTCAGACGTACCTGCCGAGATGGTTGTGTTGTTCTGAATGTCCTTTTGGTCCCCCCCTGAACTGCCGTTGCTTCTGTGTGTCCCTGTTAAAGTAACTACAGGGAAGCCAAGCGTTATGCGAGTCGAACCTCATCATACTCGAGACTTATCAGTTGTACTCGAGACTCATCAGTTGTACTCGAAAGATTAGCACTCTCCATTTGGAGTTTAAGTGTGTACACCCCATTCGTGGGGAATCCTCGGGTGTACCCATTGTGTGACCCCGGGCCGGCTCTGTCGGAAAATTTGACCTCAACGTGCTTATCATAGAACAGCGGAATTTCACATTTAACCAGGAACGAGGTTTCACTAAAGGGAAGACAGCGGTCAGATCATAGAGACGTCTCACCACTGATGTTTGCGTTTGCTTGCCATTTGTTGGATTCGTTGATACCTTGCCGTTGCATGGATTTGCTTGTTGTCTGATACGTGTCTCTCAAGATGGAAGCGTGAAGATTGAGAGTCGATTGTGTAACCATGTCTCGACGTGATGATCGTGATAGATCCAGGACTCGGCGCAGACGTGATCGGAGTACTTCTCCTCAGGCTCGTAAAGCACACCGACGTGAACACAATGACCACCACGTCTCGGAAGGCATGGATTGGAACAACCTGGTATCTTGGCAACACAATTCCGGCTACAACTCTGCCAACAATTTCCCGATGATGCCCACCAATTTTCAATCGACTCATAGTCCCACACAGCAATTCCAACATCCAGCAATCAACTACATGATGCCGATCCCTCCAGACCCCACGCCAACGAAGTTCATGCCACCCGTGATGCCACCACCGGTCACTACCCCGCAACCTACACCGCCACCTGGACCTCCTGCGGCTCTACCGGTTCGTCCTCAGAAAGCCTGGCTTACACCATCGCCTGACTGGACACCTGGAGAGGGCATGTTTGATGTCAATCAGCTCTACAACTTCAGCCTGCCCATGACCGTTGCCAACACTCCGCATGGCAACCTGCGCGACATGTCAGGCATGGATATTCGTGACGTTCGCCTGGTTCAGGTTATTCATGGGGGCCTCACCAACTGGCTGCTCCGACCGTTCGCTCACGGCAGATTCGTGACATGGGAAGGCTTTCGCACTCGCACCGAGGCCTTACTTTGGAGTACCTGTTCCAAACTACTACGACGATCACAGTCGATCAACCTGCTCACCCTGGAAAAGGACCTTGCCAACTCGCTGGGTCTCAACATCGATGACTTCAATCAGCGGATCAAGGTTCATGACCATTTGGCCAGCTTGGTACTTCAATTTCTTCAGCAACACCACGCTTCTCTCACACCTTCCACCCAGACAGATGACATGGTCAAGAAGTACAATGATCTAAATCGTGCGCATGAGCTGCTCCAGGCTCAGTATTCAGCATCGCTGCGCGCTTCGACCTCTCCCACGATGGCAAGCCAGAAAGATGATGCAGAGTTGGTTACACCGCCACCGGTCAACCACACACAATCCTCGTCACCTGCCAGCTCCCTCCCTACAGTCAGCGCAGCGGCCCTTGATGGCAAGTCGTTTGATAGCGCGGTGCAACCCCGGATCATTCAGTCTCTTCACGGAGTGTCTTCACCGCCGTCCAAGCCGGCGGCGTCACAATTGCTCACCATGCACAGCACGCCGGAAGAAGTTGTCAAGTACTACACATGGACCAGTGACCAGCCACGCCTTTATCTCAAGCAATCGCCCACAACCACGACTTTGACGTCACTGGTCAAGTGGGCCAATCACCCGTCCCGGCTCAACGGCAACAAGTCATTAGATTCCATGGCGACGCAGCTCCTTCAAGCGCGTCAACGCATGCCGAAAGGCGACGCACCTACTCTCGGGGCGATGGCGGCTTCGTGGGGACTGGAGCCCGGCTATCTCACCAAGCTCACTGAGAAGGCATTGAGTCACCTCATCGTGACCGCTCGCTTACTCAGCGGATGAGCAGGCATCTTAACGACCTTCGTTCTCTTATGAGCCCGGAGCGGCAACCGTGTCACGGATGAGTCAAGGTTAAAACTCGTCCGTCATCTTTTTGCGTTGCATCAGTTTGATCTTGTGCTTGGTTGTGCTTGCATTGCCTTGTGCGTGATTGTCTGTGCAGCTTGTATCCATGTCGCCGCCTTATGGTAGATTTCATTGGTTGCATTTTCACCATGTTGGATGAGCTTCGCCGCTGTGGAATCTATGATGATGTTGCACAATGGCAGTCTCTGGGCAACTTTTTACACTCGTTGACCATGTTCTCTACGTGCTGGCAATACTGCTTCCCTGGACTACCACCACCGTCGATACCAGCTGATGAGTACGAATCAATCACACAACTACCGTGGTTGGGCCTCATTCTGGAAGTCTTAGTTGTGGTCCGGATTGCCCTTCAGATTCCGAATCACGCTATGTCACACTCTCAACACACTGTGGCCAACAGGTATGAGATTCATAGATGTCGGTGCACTGCCTATTTATTGATCAGTTTCTTACAACGTCTCATTTCCCAAGATCATGGCTACTTTCCGCCGTTCTTTGAAGTCCTTCACTTCTACAAGGCTTCTCTCTTGTGTGAAATTATGCACTCCACTTTTGCCGACACGCGACATCTTCGCTCATTGCGGGCACGATTTCCGGACCTCTATGACTTCATTCACGATCCAGGTCATCATCAACAACCGTGCGTCTACATCCGACTTTCCCCATGGCACACACCTTACTACGTTGGTGCGACTGATCAGGATGTTCTACGACGTGAACACTCACGCAGTCGCAAATTTCTACAACTACTTCGGGGACGTCATGCCTTCTTCGAACCCGCGCTTCACTACTGGAAGCGATCCAATACTTACTGGCTCTTCTGTGCTGTTCCGGTTGAGATCAAACTTCCCGTTTCCTCGGTTTGGGTCCAGGAAAGCAAATGGCAATACCTGCTACGCCCGCATTTGAATGCACCCTGGGTACACAGACTTCTGCGAAAGGTGGGCTTCCGGGAACACCTCGTTGATTTTCGACGTCACTCGTTGTCGTCTCCCACTTCCCTCGGCTTGCACAAACGCTTTCGACGACGACTACATCCGGATCTTCAACGGCAACTACGTCCCGACATGCTGGATGACATTCAGGCCCATTACTCTATTCTCTATCAGCTGGGATCCAATACAGGTGCATCGTTCCAAGCCATGCGTGACCTTCTGTCGGCAGCTTTCCCTCCTACTCAGCTTTACTACTTTCTGCGGCTCTCCGTCTTTGTCAACGAGCCCTTCCGCTCCAAGGCGCAGAAACTCCTCGCCCAGGTGTTACGCAAACGACAGCTACAATCACCCACCACTTTGACACAACTACTCCTACCGCCTCTACATGTCCGGAATTGGAAAGCTCTACTTGGCACATGGTTACAAAGCTGGATTGCTTCTCATCGTGATTTGTTTCCCTCCCTTTTCCTTCCAAAGATCCGGGTGGTGGAAACTCGCAGTGCCACGTTGGGCGACAAGATCTACAACTACCGCACATGGCAGCGCAGATGGACTCCTGAAACATCCTTTCCGTGTCGCTGTTTGGACATCGATGATCACCATATACACCGAGCACATGGACATGCTGTAATGGTTGATGAGTTCTCACGCATCAATGCGGACATTGACATGGAAATCATGGCCGCATCAATGAAGGATCAGTATTTCGGTGATGTCGACTTGTTACATCAACGTTTCACCACGCAACTTCGCAAACTTGCTCGTCGCTGGCATGTGCATGGTTCCAGTCTTCTTGTTGATCTGCAGCCGGTTTTGACTCAGTTGATGGACACTCATCGAGCTAACCTTCAAGATCGTGCTTATTGGTCATCGACATCGTTGCAGCGCACCGTGGCTTCTCTGTCATCGTGGGTTGTAATCCCCGCGGATCATTTCCCCTCCCGCGCACATGTGATTTGTCCGTCCCTGTTTGCCATACTGATGCGGAAGACCTTTTGCTCGGGAGATGTCTTTTCGCTATGCCGTGAATCCGCAGCATCTTTTCGCTCTGAAGTGGTGACTACGGTACCTTCCCTCCTACGTCAGCGATATGCATGGGGACTTCGACTTCAAGCACCGTTGCCCACAGCTCGCATCCTTCCAAAGCCGACCAAGGACTGGCAGAAAGCACGACCCATCATTTCATTCTTTCGCACGTGGGCAGCTCCCTTCCTCACGGTCTTCGGCGCCCTCATATTTGAACTTACCAAAGCTACTTTTCCCGACATTGCAGGTCAACTTTCAGTACAAGAACTTGTCCAGCAGCTGTGGGAGTCGCTGTCAAAGGCAGATCCCGATGAATACATCCACCTGGTGTCACAAGACCTGTCAGGCTTCTTCACGTCCATTCCTACGGAACGCTTCCACCAGGCACTACAGTGCTTCTCCATCGGTACGATCAAGTTGTTGGCCTTCGCAGATCCTCTCAATGGTCAGTGTTCGAAGTAAAGTCTGATCATCGACGCCGTATGTTCAAAGGAAAATGGCGCCGTCAAACAAAGATCCCTCGAACTTTTCATGAACAAGATCTCCGGCACCTTCTGGACTTTGTCATTGACAACAGTCACTTCGAGATCAACGGATACTTGTTCCGCCAAGAACGGGGAGTCGCTATGGGATCACCAGCCGCGCCACCGCTCTGCAATCTGGTTGCCACGGTTGAGGATTTCTTCTGGCACCAGACAATGTGTTCTCTGCGTTTTCGCATGCCCGATATCGGTGTGATCTGGCATGAGCGCTACGTCGACAATCGTTTCATTCTACTTCGTGATTCTGCCCCACACTCGCCCGTGCTCATGAATTTTCTTTCCCTGGAATTTTATCGCCCACCAGTGATGCTTGAGGTTCAACATGATGACAAAGTGCTGGGCTATCGATGTGATTCTTCTTCCAGAACTATTACACCACAGCTACCTGATCATCCCTCCCAAATCAAAGGAATTCGGAGTGCCAATGATCAGATGTTTACTTATTCTTCTTGGTCTTCTCGCTCCTGGCTCATCATACGTGGTGCACAACCTGCGGTTCAGCAACAGCAAGGACTTAACGCTCTCAAGCGCCTTTATGAGGCCAAAGGTTTCGACCCCCACCTTCTCCGTGACGTTCGGCGTCGACTCGGGACAAAATCTGCATGTGAGCTTGTCATGTTGTCTCTTCTTGCGCACGCTTGTGATTGTTGTTGATGTATTGCGTTGTGTCTGCATGCAGCTGGCTCAGAACCATGGCGGAGTACACGGTCACCAGTCTCTTACGTTCAGACGGATCAGTGCAAACTACGAGCCGCGTGACGCTGGAGCACCTTCCCAACTTTATCAACGGCAATGAGATGCAAATGTTCATCCGGACACACGGACTAGCACACCAGCAAAGTGTACAATCCCACGGCCCATCCCGTGACGCTCCGGCACTTGGATCCGAGGCCAACATCCGAGCGGTACGCAATCACACCGGAAGGTCACGTTCGCGCTCACCCAGGTCCCGCCATTCCCGGATCAAGCTCACCCCAGGCCCACAGGGAAAGTCAGATGAGGAGGAGGACTGGGGTGAATGGAAAAGTGATGGGAGGCGTGCTCATGGTGATCAAAGGAGGCCCCGCTCGCCTCCGTTGCCTCCCGCTCAAGTCAGTCCATCCGAGAACCGCATTGTGCTGCTTCCTCTCTCAGTTCGACAGCATGTACCCGATTTTGGCAGTCATCGCTTCAAGCTGCGCACTGGTTGCCGGGTCGAGGAAATTGCCATCGTAGTGAACGATGTCCTTTACTACACCTTGCCCTCGATTGCCGCCTTAGTATTTCCTGAACCTGAGCAGTGGAAGAAATCGTGGGAGACGGTCTACAGGAGCCTCATGCCGCATCGCCGCAGCATCATCGAAAATGAGCAGCGGGTCAAGTCCATTTCGGAGTTTCCGTTTTCTCCGCCACCACATGGCGTCCCGGGACGTTGGACGGATCAAGTGGTCAGAGACATGTCTGACTACTTCCAGATCTCCCCGAAGTCACTGCCGCAGCAACTCATCGTACAGCTTGGCATTTGCGAAGAAAAATGGCCATATATCCGCAGGACTGCACGGACGTATCACCACTTCTCGACGGACAAAAAGAACTCCCAGAAGAACCTCTTCGGGATCATCTTCTCGTTTGAGCCGCGCCGATTGCTGCCGGACAAGCATCGCACTCAGTCACAGTCGACGTTTTTCTGGTCCCACAATACCAATATGCAGGCGGCCATGAACATCCTGCGTGATGAAGAGCTGATCAGACCCTCAAAATGGCAAGAGCATCCTTCCCCCAACCGCGAGTGCTCAAACTGGAACGAAGTCTGGTTGCCTCCGATGGGATTTTACTGCAGGGGCAGCCTTCAATCTCAGGAAGCGGCAGTCCAATCAGCAGCGCAGTTCGCGGGAATTCACACGGATCGCCCCGTGTGCATTGGTGGAACTGCACGACTCCGGCAACAGCATTGCACCATACCCCGTGGCGGAGTGTACGCTGACATAGCTGCTTCCCATTACTATGACTGCATTCACGCCAAAGATGGCAGGTGGAAACTCCGATCATCGATTGCGGTGCCCAGCTACATGGGCATGTTCTGGTGAACGACTATGGCAATGCAGTCTGACAACCCTTTTGCACAGGCCCACCGTGGTTTGTGCCCTGACTTTCATGGTGTACATCATGACGCTCCTCTTCCGGAAAAAGCGTATGGGGTTGCCTGAGGCTCATGTCTTGATGAAGTGTGTTGCATGCTTGTTGTGTTGCTTGCCGTCGCCGCATTTTGAGTAGATTACTGATTGACTTGGCCCTCTCTGTCGCATCTTCACCTGCATTGTGATGGATCATGGGGACCTTTTACGTGAATGTCGGCACATGCTGCTTGCCATCTCGTCGCAAATCAGTCTTCTTCTGGCCGGACTGCAACGTCTTGAAGGCCAGCAGCGGCATCCACAGCCGCCACCACCGCCACCGGTTCCTGACGGCCAACTACCGCCGCTACCCCCGCCATCTACGACGCCACCGCCCTTGCCGGCAACATCAGTCCGGCCAGATTACATGACAGCACCGGTCACTCTTGTGGCCACCTCAGACAACCGTACGGAGCACCCTGCTCACGTCCGCACGGTGAGTGTCAGTACTTCCTGGGAGCACAGACGGAGGAGAAGGTCCAGACATCGGGAGCCTCATCGGCGTCGATCTCGCAGTCATCACCGGCGGCTTCCTGGCCGACCTGACGACGCGGTTCCCACGTCCCGCCGCCATGCCTACAATCCGAAGTACCCGCCGGCAGTCAAGGCCATGCCGGCGTGTCGACCATCAGGTCTGTCGTATGACCGTTGACGGAACACCAGCGGCAAAAGGACCTCAGTATTTCGGCGCATGCATGTTCGCAAGCATCATGTCTTCGCAGTTCCGCAGCCTTACTTGCTTGATTTGTCCTTGCTGTGTGTTCATTTGCCATGCAGTTGTCAGCCGAGTTTGTGAATAACCTGGTGGCGGTACTCAATGTCCTTGCATCCCAAGTTGCGACAGCTCTGGACACCCTGAACTTTGCCCTGATGACCGAGCGAAGCCATCCGTCAGACACTAGAGTGTCTCCCAGGGCACCACGGAACTCCAGGCACGGGCTGCGCCCTCGCATCATCACAGAGCGCATTTCGTCTGACCGATCCCGCTCTCCCACTCGAATTCGAACCCGACCTTTGGACACTTCATCCACCTGGTATATACCGGCCTTATCCCCGCCTCGTGCGGCACATCGGGATGCCGCTGACAACAATTCTGGTCGTCGGCCTGAATCGATGTTGGATCACCTGCCACCACCACGGCCGCTTGCTCCCTTAGCCCCACACGGCGGACGAGAACCGGGACAGATGACGCCTACGACACCTGACTCGGATTCTGATGGTTCAGTGCGTCCACATCCAGGTGCCTCGTCGTTCCGACCGTCTCCTACGGTGGTTCATGGACCTCGGGAACTTCTACAAGAATTCACCATTGCACTTCGCAATGCACACCGTGAACCTTTCACGGCATGGACACAGGGTGAGCTGGATGAGATGGTGCGACGGAAGAAAGACAAGGATTCCAGGCCCACCTACAAAACCATTGCTCGGTTCCTTCAGAAGCCCATTGAGGAAGTCAAGCAGGCATGGAAGGTCTATCAGCAACTTGAGGCTCGCGGCTAGGAACCCGGTCATCAAATGCAACAGCGACCACAGGAGGACTAAATGGTAGGCCGTGGCGGTGTATTCGGTTAGCGCTGCAGGTTGTTGCGACGGTTGGGATTGCAGTCATTATTGATCACATGAAATTTGCTTGCTTGCACTTGACTGGCATTTTACCAGGGTAATATTGCTTGCCGTTGTGGGTGTTGCCGCTGACGTGAATTGAATGCATGACTGAGTTGCTCAAATCATGTCGGAACAAGTCGTACAGACGTACATTACTTGGACCCATGGAGCGCAGCCGACGTGGTTACAGTTTCACGGACCTGGTGCCCTGCTTGACAGACCCATTCGGCAGACTACGTCACCTCCGCCCCCACCAAGTTTCCCACTGCTTCTTCCACCTCCGCCTCCTCCACCGCCACCACCACCGGTGATTCTACACCCACAGTTTATGCCCTCAGTACGGAGCCCCTCGATCTCAGCTCCTCGCGGACAATCCTGCCCTGCCACATCGAAATCGCAGCGCACACGCCGCTCGATCTACAGCACTGACAATTCCCGTGATGAAGAGCTACGCAGTCCAGGGCGTTCATCCAAACGATCTCGGACAGCATCCGCTTCTGCACCGCGGAGATCTCGGCGGCCCTTTACCGTGTTCCCCTCCAAACGTGCTGACCGTCCATCGCTGTCCCCATCGGCAAATTGCAAGCATTACTGTCATGCCTTCCTGCGCCATGGGCGGAAATGTCTTTCCCCTTGTGCTCGTAGACGACCAGGACATTATCATTGCAGGTGTGCGCGGCATCAACGGCGGTGAAGCTTAGGCGTCGTATAAGTCGTATATTACAAACCTCGCTGCTGTGTCTCACCTTGAGTTTGAAAAGTTGCCTTGCATTGCTTTGGTTGACACTTCAGCTGCGCGCGGTTGTCATTGCATGTGTGTCTTCGCCGCAGATTTTCGATTGCTTTTAGCGGCCGCGCGATAGCCTGTCTTGCCGCTATGAACCCTCAATATTTCGAGTACCAGATCGAGAGAGGAGTGGAATGGATTCGAATTTACTCACCGGGCACGTGGCGACCCGTTCCCGATGATGCTCCAGTGCTCGCCCCGGTCTACGCTTCCACGTATCGGGAGTGGCGCAGGTCATATCGCTTCCAAGTGTACTGGTCCGAAGACAGCACCGGAGGAACAACAGCGGATCCCATTGTCACGCCCAGTTCGTATGTGTCCTACCACGTGTGGGAGTACCGAGACTGGCAAACACGAGGGTATCAACGACTTGGAGCTCCTTTACCAGCCATTGGACTCGCGATGCTCGTGAATGCAGACGCCAATTCCTCGGTGGACTCATCGGTTCCGGATGGGGCGTGGCGAGAGCCGTCACCACCACCATTCTATGATCCTTGGAACGATTCGGAGTGATACTTGAGCAACATGTCGGATAAAATGACGCGGTTGTGCTTGCTTTGTGTGCGATTCCATGTTGAGTTGTCTTGCTTGGTGTTGTGCGTTCCGTCTCCAGTTGTTCGCCGCTTTCATTTGACTCTGAGCGGTTTGCCTGGTTGATATGTTCAATTGTACAATGTATAGCGCAGCACGATGGGTCCTGCCTCGCTACTTTGACTACGACATCGTCAATGGCCCCGCGAATACGAGTGTAGAATGGATTCGGATCTATGTACCGGGTCCGTGGCATCCAGTCGCCGAGAACACCTTGGGACCAGCCCCGGATGACTCAACCACCTATCGGGAATGGCGCAAGGTTTACCACTTCGAAGTGTATTGGCCGAGGGATAGCACAGGCGGCACCAATACAGGTGCTGTTTCGCAGCCGGTATCTTATGCATCCTTCTATACTTGGCATTATAGAGACTGGGTCACCAGGGGATACCAACGGCTGGGTCGCCCACACCCTAGCATTGCGCGGCCAGTTTTCGCTTCGGGCGCACCGGACCTCATGTACGCTGGATTGACCTCTTCATCGGCATCCTCCAACTCGGATGGTGGCTGATGCTCGTCCTCGCCTTCCTGGGGAGTCTGTTCAGTTCAATTCGATTCGGGAGATTGACTTCGATACCGGAGCCGTGCATTGCTGCAAAAGTGATTTCTTGCACTGTGGTAGTTGTGTCTCTTTCAGTAATTGTTGTCTGCAGCCGTACCTATCAATTTGTCTTTCCGGGTTTGCGTTGTCATGCCGTGGCTGGAATGGTGTCCGGATCCTCAACAACCAGATGCCCAGTGGGTCAAGATCTTTCATCCGGGATCATGGACTCCACATGAAGAACATGATGCTCCACCTCCACCGCACACGTATAGAGAGTGGAGGGAGTTCTATGCTCCCAACCCGGACCAAGACGGTGAGCAGCTCAATGTCACCATGTGGTACAAAAGAGACTGGGCCACAGAGGGCTATCGGAGAGTCGCTGCCCCTCAAGCTGGTCATGACTTTGATTCTATGTCTTTTCCTGATCATCACAGCGTGGCCACGCAATCCGCGGCATTGAGTATGTCACCGCAGATGTTAGAAGCGATCCTTAGATCCTCGGATGCGGCGGATTTCTCTACCGAAGAACTGACTCGTCTCCAAGAGGGGATTTCTCAACAACTGACAGCTCGCGCACGTCACGCTTCCCAACTTCATCAACCTGTACGTGCATCACGTGGAATCACACCATCGGAGACTGTTGGGGTCTCCGACCCATACCGGCCTGTTAATCCTCCCGACAGCTGCAAAGCCAAGGCGAGACCTATCTTCGAGCTAAATGAGGACTAGACGCACGCGAGTGGGGTAGCATACAAAATAAGGGTGGTTTCCACACTTGCATTACCTTGCTTGGTTGTTGCTTGTACATGGTTGTGCATGGTGCCTGTTCCTCTATCAGCTGGATCGGAGCCCGCGATACGCCTTGCCTCTTACTTCGACATGGACATCGAGGATTCGAAGCAGGAGCCATGGCTCGAATACTCGGTCTGGCAGGATCAGGAGTGGGTGCGGATCTACACTGCAGGACAGCCTCAGCGATGGCACCACGGAGAAACTGTACCTGATCTACCAGACAATTCTTTTCGGGAATGGGAGCGGGTGACTGATCCCAATGGGCGCACTGGTGAGCACGGTCAGGCATGGACCATCCGCGACTGGCAGCATCAGGGATACCAGCGCATTCTGTCTCGAATGGAGTCCTTCACAACTCATCATTCGCATGATCAATCTCTTGGTGAAGTTCGGAATTCCGATGCCATTCCAGTTGAGGAGACGTTCACCTATGCTACTCCGTTTTCTCATGGTGATCGCTCGACTGCTTCACAACTCGCTTCAGTCCTCTATGGCGACACTCGTAATGCTCAACGTGGTGATCTCTCGTTCCCGTCTTCTGAGCGGTTTAGGGCTGTTTCTCGTTCCCCTCGCCGCGGTGGATTTTTTGGTCAACGATAGGGACACGGGGTTGAGCATGTGATCTTCCTGCGGAAAAGGAGACTTCTCGCCCCTCATTGAGGGGCGTGTGTGTGCGGAGTGACAGAATGCCCTGTCACCACCCTTTCGGTTTCTCAGCAGGGGGGTCACCCGCAGTCACGACCGGTGACCCAACGAAGAGGGTCGTGACCTGCGCTGATATCTGACCTGATCAGTCAGACGTACCTGCCGAGATGGTTGTGTTGTTCTGAATGTCCTTTTGGTCCCCCCCTGAACTGCCGTTGCTTCTGTGTGTCCCTGTTAAAGTAACTACAGGGAAGCCAAGCGTTATGCGAGTCGAACCTCATCATACTCGAGACTTATCAGTTGTACTCGAGACTCATCAGTTGTACTCGAAAGATTAGCACTCTCCATTTGGAGTTTAAGTGTGTGTGTGCTTGTGTGCCATGTGGACACATTCAAGTATCTCGAAAGCATACCCAGCACTGGCCGAAACATTGAACGTTTTGACCTCATTGATCAGCCATGATGAGCGCGCAGATGTCTTGCCGCAAGCGACTATATCTCATTTGTAGGCAAAACTGGGTTGTGATCAAAAGGCTCAATAAACGACCCAAGTGTCGTTCGCGCAAATACGTGTTGCTTTTCGCTTCATCATGAGCCACCACCGCTGCTTGTGAGTAGCACCCCCCCAACCAATGGAGTGCTGTACCAAGATCAATCCAAACACCCCAGTGAGTTTGCATTGTTCTGCAGATGTGCAAGCGAACGTACCAGTTGCACACGAAGCCGCTCGCAACTCAAGGCGATGCATGCCGTCTCTCGCTCTGTTATGAATCTGCCTCTGACTCTTTCTCTCTCTCTCTCTCTCTCACTCTCTCCCTCTCTCTCTGGCTCGCTGCCCAGCCATTTCCAGCCACTTGTCTTACTCTATACGTACCCTTATATCGCAAAACAGCCCTTCACACATTTGGCAACAGCTAGAGCGACATGACCATTGTATGCGCAACCCGAGATAGCACCAATACCACGCAACCCTCCATGGTCCTTTTTCGAGACATCAGATAGGTTGGAGCCAGCTGCGCAGGATCAGCCAGGGCGTCTTCTTGTCTTATCCGCGGTATTTTAGGTGTTGTCTTGACTGCTATTGGGTTGGACCTTGAGACTTTAACTTTTTTTGGGAAATACTGGTGTTTTCCACTAAGCCCCAAAAAAGCTAAACTTTTTGCAGGGGGTTCTCCAGCTTCCACTTGTGCCCCCTGGATTTTTTGCCGCCAGGCCCTTGCTGCCTTCCTGCGACACAGAGACGGGCTTGCGTGCTGGCCTATGTGCGTTTCTCAGGGCCGCGTTGCGCAACGCTTGGCACTTTGTTTGGAGAAAGCAGCTTGGCAGCGCTTGGCAGTTGGAAGTTTCTTATCAGGCAACCCTTTGTTGGTGGTCTGGATTGGTTTCGGGGGTGGTTCTTGTAGAGGACAAATGAGAAACCACTTCCTAACCTCCAAACCACCAATCCAAACTGGAGGGTAAATGAGAAACCACCAATTCAATCCAATCCAATCCAATCCAAACCAGCAAGCAGCGGGAAGCTGAATGAGAAACCACTTAACCACCAATCCAAACCACCGATCAAGGGGAAGCTGTTTGATTGAGGGGCCAGCGCTGGGCAGTTGGAGGTCTCTTAGGCCTCGAGAAATCGATTCCCAAGGCTCCAGCGGCGCGAAGGCGCGGCTGCGAGTCACCTGGTGGTTGCGGGTCATCCAGAAATCGCAACGAAGCCATGGGATTGAAACCATCAGGTTTGTGCACTCCAGGGTTTCTTAGGCGGAATGTTTGTTGGTATTATACCGGGGCATCATCACGCCAGGGTTTCTTAGGTGGTGCGAAATGGATTTCGCCCATCCATGGGGCATGAACCAGGCAGTGAGAGGATATTTGGTTCATGCAAAAGGTTTTCAGACGACTCGACTGTTGTATTACTGTATATCACATATATAAACTGTTCAGAAGTGCTAGCGACATGTCTAGCACACATGTGATGATTATGGATGCATTCAGAATCGCCCCCTTGAGCGCAAGCTGAAAGGACGCGACGGGACCAAAACACTTGGAATTTCTGTCACGTGACATTTGCCGCGCTCCAGCCATTCTTCAACCACGTTTAAATGCCAGGAGGGCTAAGCATTCACGTGCCAGGCAAAGCGCAGAAGAGAGACAAGGTCGCCGAGCGGTCGCGATTGGGTCAATTTGAAATGCTTGCTTTGAATCAGGGCTCCTTAAAATTTGCATTTTGCCCATTTGAAACATGGCTTTTTCCACCAAAATAAAGGGAACCCACCATTTACAAGGCAATGTTCAGGTGTATAATGTAAGGATCCCTGTGAATATATGGCTGATCGCCATTCATGGTTGTCCAAGGACGAAACAGTGTTCAGACGCTCGCTGCAGTCAATGCGACACATTGTTGCCAATCAACACAGCTTCACGACAGAAACTACAATCAACTACAGTACCCGCAATGTTGTTGCTGCCGTTAGCTTGTTTGAAGCTTGCCTCCTTGCAATCAAAGGTCCCATGTAGCTGATCAACCAGACAATTGTGACGACATGTAGACTTTTCAGTATAGCTATGTATCACCTGCATGCGTTTTCTTAATGATGTAAATATATGATGACGGACACACCCTGTATCAAAGATGGTGCCAAGATGATCACGTGAAGCTGTACCCATCCAGGTTGAGTGCGACTTATGCACACGCTTCGTCAATGTGTGGATCAGATCTTTGGAGAACTGCTCATGCCTAGCACCATACTCCGAAAGGTTGTGTAGTCCAACACGGTGCGTGTTTCTGGTTTCGGGAAGTCAGAAGCAAGATTATCAGTTTTGGGCGCGTGTTCCAGGGTTGATTAAACATAGGGAAGGCAAAAGCAGAAGCCAGTTTCGCAGGGTGGGGTAAAATATGGTTTAAACACCACCTTCACAAGAAATCGTAGTCAGAATCAGTGGTTTAAGCATGTTTAAACCGATGGGTAGCCCCACCCTACAGTTTCGGGGGTCCCCCGTACTCAAAGCTGTGAGAATTTGTGTATTACACTCTGGGATCACACTCTTGGGAAATGACCCAGAATGGCTCAAAACAGCACAGTTTTATCTGGAAATGTGCCTAAATGGGGTCAATACCCTGGGTGTATTCCCAGGGTGTAATACAAACACCCCTTGGAGAAACACACCCAGCCCACAGGACGATCTGCTGTCCTGCCTGCGTGTCTTCGGACCTGCGGTGCTGGCGATGGCGATCTTCACCGCCTGGGGGTCAGGCGGGAAGACTGGAGGCTGACGTGCTGATGGACTTCACCTGGAGTCTCCTTCTGACCCTTTCAAAAATGGGGTCGTTACCCTAAATAATGGGGTCACGGACCTGTTTTTATTTCGGGTCATGGAGACTCTAGGCAGTCACTTTTTGGGTTTGGGCTATTCTAGTGGCCAATGTGGCAAACAGCAAGTTCAGGAAGTGAGGAGGTGATTGGGGAGCGCAAGGCGAGTGAAAGGCCACCCAGAAGTTTGGTTCCATTTTAGAAGTCACTGGCGAAAATGGTGCGTGTTGCTCAACATGGTATGACGCAGAGTTGGTTGTTGTGCTCGACTTCTCTTCTTGGACTTGCTCATGTAGCAATTTGTTGGATAGAGACCACGTGCAGCGAATTTCACCCGGTCGTCCTCCGACTTGGGGGCGGTATGTCAGCCAATTCAGCTGCACTTCCTAAAGGGTCCAAGACATATGCCCTTTGGAAGCCGACAGAAGCTGCCATGAAATGTCTTTGACGAAAGCTTCGCTCACTGAAATTTCCGGAGCATAGCCCAAGAACGCGAAGAGCTTCCGAGTTTACCCTTCGACTGGCCCTTGGTTCGTAGTGAAATAGTTCTTTTCCCTCAGATCAGAGCTTGCCAGCACTCATTTTCCCATTGGCTACACAGAGGGATCCCCCTTTGCTTTGCCAAAAACCGTCACAATCGTAATCTGGAGAGTAAGGATCTTTTGTACAGTTGCTCACGGCACTTTGTTTGATCCGTCAGTCAAATGTGGAAGTTTAAGACGAAATATAATTGCAATTTACAAATTGAATCAACAGTGGGGAAGTGCTGAACGTACCCCTAATAAGGCCTGGCAGGAGTCAGGAGTCTAGTATTGGTTTGGTATACGGTGAATCACAAGTAAAAGGAGAGAGAGGGTTCTTTTCGGGTTTTGGCCTGAACGACATTGTTTTTGTTACATACATATATATATATATTGTATACATGCATATATATATATATATTATACAGATGGTGGATTTACTATGTGCGCATTGCGTGGTCTACCGAAAGCACTAGAGAAGCTCGTGCCCAGGCGCGGTGCGGCGCCTGGGCATTGTGCCCCGCACCTGGGAGGGCCTTCCCGGGGTCTTCTTCGGGTGCTTCGTGCCTGGGAACTCAGATCTGGGCCATGCACATTGGCTCCAAATTCCAGGACCAGACAAGGATAGAAACAAAAACAGGCATGGAGAATTCATTTTGAGTCTTCTTTTTGCTGTTGTGTCTTTTTGTTTTCCAGTGACCATATTTTCCATGTACTATAGACCATTGGTTTTGAGTATCCTTTTGCTGTCCTTTTTCTCCAGTGACCAGAATGTTCGACACGTGTGACGAATCGGGTTTTGAGAGCACGCCTGATACTATTGCCGGACGAAAAATCAAAGATACACGGAACTTCCGTTTGGTCCAAATCATTTGTTTGCTGGTTTCGGATGTTCAGCGACAAAAGCCAAACGAGCGGGCATGTCGATTTGGCCGGGGTGTCATTGCAAAATCCCAATGTTGCCCGATTGGGCAAATTTGTGTATTTGCTTTGCCCTTTCCATGAATTGCACAACAACTTTGAATGCATGCTTTCACAACTTTGTTCTAGCATGCTTTGCTGTTGTTCCATGATTTGGGGCAAATTTGTGCTAGAACAACCACTTTGAGCTAGCGTTTGAACCCTCGCTGATCGGCTGAGTGCGAAGCCCAAAAGGCCGTGGGAGAAGAGAGGCCATGCTTCGTGAGGCGAAATTTGAGGATGCAGCTTGGGTGTGTCTTTTTGGGAGAACTTTCCAAAATGGCGCTGCTTCTTTTCGTTTGAAGGGGGGTATCCTCAAAAGACAGACCCAGTTCTTGATTGGACCTTGAACTCCTTGGGCTTTTCACCAAATCCCTTCGCATAATTGTGTGGTCTACGTTGCTCCTAGTGGCTGAGAAAAGGTTTGCGAGCCGTGTCCGTTCTTGGAACCTCTAAACGTGGCGATCGTTCAATGGAAACCGCCAGCAAATTGCAACTTTCGATTTGGGAAAGTCCAGTGTCCCCTGGAGGATGCCTTTGCCAGTTTTGTTTCAGGAGCCCTGGACAAGCAAGAGGATGTCGAGGTAAGTTCCTCCAGACCGGTGAGCACTTGGGCGAAGTCGCCAAAAGGGGGCCACAACGTTTGACAGCAGAATAACCCAGCAATGTTTCCCTGAGTCACTGAGGGGGTGGTGGAATTGTTAGACTCTCATTGTTTGCCTTCGACCAGCAGTCGCGCCATTTTTTCGGCTGAGGCATTTCTCATGGCCCCATTGCATATGGAACGCTGTGGCGGGGCTCTAAGATCCATTGGGCCAGATTGCGCCTGCGAAATGTGCCCCGGGTGGATGAAGGAGCAAGGTATACTCCAACCATAATTAGCTGCGGCCGCCTTCTTACTTCTTTACATGGTTCTGGGTAGACCATTTTCATACTTTGTTTTGATTGTGACTCAAATGGGAGCGGCATTTTTGTTTTTGGCCCCATTGCAGGTGAGTTGAAGCTGAAGAGGTAGACCAACGAAGCCAAGAACAAACATATTTCAGCGCATTCTGAAACGGTGTCATTGTTATTAGGATCGAGTGCGATCAACCGTAGCACCACAACGCTCCCCAAGATTAACCGTGTTTCTGGCGCGTCGTCAAATCGCAGACCAATGTGCTGCGAGATCCATGCATGATGCTTTACATCCAAACATCCAGCCTGACATTTGAGTTTCAAATTGACAACGAAGATGGTCAACCTCTTGAAGGCTTTGGGCTGTTTTGCAAGATCCAGGCAGCCAATGCGGCACATCAGTTGCCTTCGGGGTGTGCACGAGTTGGACAGCTGTTTGAGTACAGTTCAGAGCTTCCGTCTAAGGTTTTGCCTTAGCGCATCAGTGACTAACGATTCTGTGGTGCTCTGCGATTTGCTTAAGAATATATGTTATTCTCCCTGGTGGAATTTTAAAGGGAGTCTGTCATTGGAACAGATATGTTTGTTTTTGCTTTTTTCTCCAGGGCGCTGAAGCAAATGGAGGTGTTTGGCGTCACGAAATAGTTGCAACGCTGGCCAAAAGTGAGTCTAGTGCCTGCCACGTTTCTTTGGGATTATTGTCGAGAGCCCTTGACAAGCTGGTTTTGTACATGTTTGTTGATGAATAATTGGCACTCACACCTGCACATCGCCAAAGCTATGGTCAAATGTAGGAGGTTATTTTTGGGCATCCGTGGCAGGGCCCACTTGGCTGGCCAAAAGCAGCCCCGCTGAAAGCGAGTCGGCTTTCGCTGAGGCTCTTGCTCTTTTGGCTCCCTGTGTTCTTGGCGCCGGTGTGGGAAACTTGCCTGCCACTTGACTGCGCTGGGCAGTGCCATGTGAGCGGATAGCTTAAAGCAGTCCGGATTTGTTGTTATCCCCAACGGCTGAAAGCTATGGAGTCGTAGGCCCAGATAGGCAATCAGGGGTGGTTTGGGGCAGCTTTCAGGGAGGGTTCCGGAGGGTTTCGGATTGTTCCAGGGGGCTCCGGGCTGTTGGGGATACCATTTTGGCTTAAAGGGGATAGCATTGGGTAGACTCACCAAAAATCTAGCAGAACATGGAGGGTTACTCGCCGAAATATCTAATATAGCCGTTGTGTCAGTCAGTATGTGCAAGATCGGGGAGGTGGAAAGTTGTGAGGGACCATCAGGGTGCTTTGACAGGAACCTTATTTGATGTGCAACAGAGGCATTTAGCCCCTTGGACACAGCGAAAGGAAGGCCTATCAATCATGGCACGGTCCAATGCCTTGTTGCGCGCGTGTCTGTGTGTTGGTGTGAGTGTGTCACCGTGTCACTCTTGCACTGTGTGTGTGAGTGAGTGAGTGAGTGTGTGTTTGGTGGGCAATGTGTTGAATGATATGCATGCGAAGTTGAGCCGCAAACCCTCTTTGTGCGATGCGAAGTTGAGCCCCCCAGTTTCCACATGGTCCTTGTGGACATCTGCCAGGCCGCGTCTGCGTTCATCGCGTTGTCTAGTGGATTTTGCCCTGCCCTCGGCAGCTCAGAGGACTAAATTGGTTGAAAGCAGCGGTAGGGCGGCTGATAGGTGTCCTTTTCCTGGTTTACCTGGTGGTTTAGTCATCTTTTCCCTAAAAGGACACCTATGGGGCGGCTCCTCCAAGTCATGTTTTCTTTATTCCTCTTGCGGAAGAGGATGCCCTGGTGAAATAGGCGCCCTTCACAAATCTTCACAAAATGAGCAATGGTTGTTTGGTCAATTGGATGTTCGGCGGAGGGCAGAATTTGGGTTCTCCTGTTTTTAGTACAAGCAATGTTGCTCAATTTGTTAGGGTCCAGGTACATGTTGGTCAGGTTGAACATCACTTGTGAGCTGTGGGGGCGAGTCTTTGCAGGACACAAGCATAGACAAACGCCATAGGTCACGAAGGATCCGTAGGGTTTGACCATTTGTGTGCCATTCAAAGCTGGGCGGCGGAAAGTTCGGATTCCTGCACCTGAATGAGTAATTGTTCCAAAAGGAAGCCACCGGAAGGTTTGTTTTGAAGTGACACCCAATTTGGGTGTGTCTTGAAACAGGGGTAATGTTGGCACTTGATTAATACAGGCCCCGGGATAGAAAAAGTAGGCTTACTTTTGGGATGTCCAAACAATGGAGAATTTCGGGGCCCAATTCTACTTTAGCCAAAGGAAGTTTAGAAGGAACTTCCGTGTTACGGCAACTAATTGAAAGCTAGCTCTCTCAGACAAATGACAAGAGAAGGAATAAGCCCGCGAGAAAAAATGCGCGCGCGTGTGGCAGGGGAAGAGAAAGTCGCAAAAACATGGTTTTGTGCGTGAATCGGCGTTTTTGGAGATGAGAAAGTCGCAAAAAGCGTGGCGCTGTGCGTGAATTGGCGTCTCCGGAGACGCGAAAGCTAGCCTGTCCGCGGCGTCTGGTCGGAGCGGTCTCGGAGCGGGGTCGGCGCCGGGCCCATTGGCACGGCAACGCAGAGGTTTCGCAAGGATTGAATTGCGTGGCAGGTGTAGTATTTTGGTGAGGTCGGGTGCAGATTTCGTGGCAGGCGCAGCACTTTCGCAAGGTCAACTTTTCTCAAGGTTTGAATTGCGTGGCAGGCGCAGCACTTTCGAAAGGTCAGGTGCAGATTTCGTGGCAGGCGCAGCACTTTCGCAAGGTCAAGTACAGATTTCGTGGCAGTCGCAGCACTTTCGCAAGGTCAAGTGCACAATTCGTGGCAGGCACAGCACTTTCGCAAGGTCAAGTACAGATTTCGTGGCAGGCGCGGCACTTTCGCTAGTTTAGGTACAGATCGATAAATACGTTAATAGATAAACAGAGGGAGATAGATAGATGCGTAGATAGGTAGATAGATAGATAGATAGACAGATAGATAGAGAGATAGATAGATAGATGGAAATATGGATAAAACATGTAGGTAGATAGATAGATAGATAGATAGAGAGATAGACGGATAGATAGATAGATGAAAGATAGAGAAAATAGAGATAGATAGATAGATAGATAGATGGATAGATAGATAGGTAGGGAGATAAATAGATAGATGCAGAGAGAGATAGACAGACAGTTTGTTAGCCAGATAGACAAATAGATTCATATATATATATATACATATGTATATAGATATAAAGATAGATAGAAGGATAGAAAGATAGGTAGGTAGGTAGATAGATAGATAGAAAGAGAGATCGATAGATGTATAGATAGATAGATAGATAGATACATAGATAGATAGATAGATAGATTGATAGAGAGAGAGAGATAGATAGATGGAAGTATAGATAAAAGAGGTAGGTAGATAGATAGATAGATAGAGAGATACACGGATAGATAGATACACGGATAGATAGATGAAAGATAGAGAAAATAGAGATAGATAGATAGATACATAGATAGATAGATAGATAGAGAAATAAATAGATAGGTAGATAGATAGATAGGTAGGGAAATAGATAGATGGATACAAAGAGAGAGAGATAGATAGATAGATAGATAGATAGATAGTTAGTTAGATAGACAAATAGATTCAGTTATACATATATATAGATATAGATATAGATAGATGGATAGATAGGTAGGTAGGAAAGAGAGATCAATACATAGATAGATAGATAGATAGATAAATAGATAGAGAGAGAGATAGATAGATAGATGGAAATATAGATAAAAGAGGTAGGTAGGTAGATAGATAGATAGATACATAGGCAGATAGATAGATAGATAGATAGATAGAGAGATCGACAGAAAGAGAGACAGATAGATAAATAGATAGATAGATAGATACGCGGGAGATAGATGGAGAGATAGATGGATAGATAGATATATAGATAGAGAAAAGGAAGATAAACAGATAGATAGATAGATAGCAAGAAAGAGAGATAGAGAGATAGCTGGAGAGATAAATGATTAGATAGATAAACCAACAAAAGATAGACAGACAGATAGATAGATAGATAGACAGAGAGACAGATAGATAAATAGATAGAAAGAGAGATAGAGATATAGATAGATAGATAGATAGATAGGTAGATGGACAGAGAAATACATAGATAGATAGATACATAGATCGATAGACAGATAGAGAGATAGCTAGAGAGGTAGATAGAAAGAGATAGAGAAAGAAATACAGAGATAGATAGAGAGAGAGAGAGAGATAGATAGGTAGAGATAGAGAGAGAGAGAGAGAGAGCAAGTAGATAGATAAATAGACAGAGAGAGAGATAAAGAGATAAAGAGATAGATAGATGGATAGAGAGAGAGATATAAGATAGAGAGAGAGAGAGACAGATAAATAGGAAGACAAAGATATAGATAGATAGATAGGTAGATAAATAGATAGATAGGTAGATAGATAGATAGATATAGAGATAGATAGATAGAGAGATAAATCAATAGATAGATACACGATAAACAGACAGATAGATAGATAGACAAACAGATAGATATATATATAGATAGATGGAGATAGATAAATAGATAGAAACAGAGATAGAGAGAGAGATAGATCGATAGGTAGATAGATAGAGAAATAAATAGATAGATAGGTAGTGAGATTTGGATAGAGAGGTAGATAGAGAGATTGATAGATAGGTAGATCTATAGACAAGTAGAAATATAGATAGATGGATAGATAGATAGATAGATAGAGAGAACAAAATAGATAGGTAGACAGACAAAGACATAAAAAAATATACATAAATAGATAGATAGAGAGATAGAGACAGATAGATAGATAGATAGATAGATAGATACGCGGGAGATAGATGGAGAGATAGATGGATAGATAGATAGATAGATAGATAGAAAGAGATAGAGAAAGAGATGGAGAGATAAACAAATAGAAATAAAGAGAGATAGAGAGATAGATAGAAAGAAAGACAAATAGAGAGATATATGGAGAGATAAATAGTTAGATAGATAAACCAACAGAAGATAGATAGACAGATAGATAGAGAGATAGATCGAGAAATAGATAGAAAGAGAGATAGAGATATAGACAGATAAATAGTTAGATGGATAGAGAAATAAATAGATAGATAGATAGATAAATAGATAGAGAGGTAAATAGATAAATAGATAGAGAGAGAGAGAGTAAGATAGATAGATAAATAGACAGAGAGAGATAAAGAGATAGAGAGATAGATAGAGAAGATAGATAGAGATATAGATAGATAGATAGATAAGCAGATAGATAGATAACACGAGAGATAGATAGATAGGTAGTTAGGTAGATAGATAGGTAGAGAAAGATAGATAGACAAGCAAACGAAAGAAAGAAAGAAAAGACAGATAGAAAGAAGGAAAGAAGGGAGGAAGGAAGGAAAGAAAGGAAGGAAGGAAGAATGACGGAGAAAACGAGTCAAGAAAAGAAAGATAAAGAGAACTAAAGTTTTTTATTTTTGAAACTTCCGCCCACCGGCTTCGCCGGCTCTACTGGTATTGCAGTCACTTCCCTTTCAGTTCTTTCTGTAGCCATTCAAAGTGGGCCACCAATTGAAAGGGGAATGCTTTTAAAGCACGTGGGCCACCAATTGAAAGGGGAATGCTTTTAAGCAAGTGGGCCACCAATTGAAAGGGGAATGCTTTTAAGCAAGTGGGCCACCAATTGAAAGGGGATGCTTTTAAGCACGTGGGCCACCAATTGAAAGGGGAATGCTTTTAAGCACGTGGGCCACCAATTGAAAGGGGAATGCTTTTAAGCAAGTGGGCCACCAATTGCAAGGGGAATGCTTTTAAGCAAGTGGGCCACCAATGAAAAGGGATACTTTTAAGCAAGTGGGCCACCAATTGAAAGGGGAATGCTTTTAAGCACGTGGGCCACCAATTGAAAGGGGAATGCTTTTAAGCACGTGGGCCACCAATTGAAAGGGGATGCTTTTAAGCAAGTGGGCCACCAGTTGAAAGGGGAATGCTTTTAAGCACGTGGGCCACCAATTGAAAGGGGAATGCTTTTAAGCACGTGGGCCACCAATTGAAAGGGGATGCTTTTAAGCAAGTGGGCCACCAATTGAAAGGGGAATGCTTTTAAGCACGTGGGCCCCCAATTGAAAGGGGAATGCTTTTAAGCAAGTGGGCCACCAATTGAAAGGGGAATGCTTTTAAGCAAGTGGGCCACCAATTGAAAGGGGAATGCTTTGAAGCACGTGGGCCACCAATTGAAAGGGGAATGCTTTTAAGCACGTGGGCCACCAATTGAAAGGGAAATGCTTTTGAGTAAAGCAACTGATAGCTATTTTCTGGGAGGGGGGGCTGGGGGCTTGCAGACTAATGTTGTTTTAACATTGATTTGTGGCTATTTTTTGGAATTTTCCTCCCGGACAAAGCAACTTTCAGTTATTCAGGTCCCTATCAACAATGGGGGCGAACCATAATAGGAAAACAAACTGTCAATTATTGACTGACCCATGATGAATTGGGGGTTAACATTAGTCCCAAGCTGATTGGTTTCCTTTTGGTCTACACACCCGATTTATTTGGTTCCCAGCCATCCCCTTCATTTGTTTTTTTGTGTTTAGCGTTTAGTTTCCATGAAGCACAACAAACTCTTAGCAGGGAATCATAAAACGGATTGCCCGGGTTTAGTGGTAGTTTCCTTTAAACCAACTGAAAGTCGTGGATCATAAAGTGCAGCCCAATTTTGGGCCCCGTTCTTTTGGGGTGGTTCACGTTCATGACTTGCTGAGGCGTTTGGTGCATGGCAAGGCCCGCGCTACACGCGGGCGCCAGTGGAGTGGTCTGTGGCTACCTGGGCTTGCTGATGGCACTGGTGCTGAGGCCAGGGCACTCCCGCAGATAGGGCCTCAGCTGGGATCTGTGGGGAACCTGTGGATGGTTGCAAACTCCAGAAATCGCACCACAGAATGAAGAAACCAGGGGAGACCAAAACCTTCTTTGCTAAATTTACGTTGGGGAATCATATGTCATTCCCTTGGGTTTCTGAATTTACGACGATCCGCAGTAGGTTCACCTTCCTCTTGATTGGTTTGGATTGGTGGTTTGGATTTGGATTTGAACCCCTTCTTGTGAAGGGTAAACTTGGGAAACGCCGGAAAACCACCAAACCACTAATCTAAACCACCAACAAAGAGAAGCTGATAGCTGTGTGTGTTTGCCTTAAAAGGAGAGTACCCCTTTCAAGCTTGGATTAAAGGGGGCTCGGGCAAAACACTCTAGGGGTCCAGTAGTTTGGTGAATGCCTGCTTGGAAGCTGCAGGACAATCCGGGGCAAAATGTACAAGGAGGTCGGTAAAACGATCTCAAACCCATTATGAAACTTTCTTACCCAAGGATTTCATGTTTCTGGTTTATGAGTTACAGTAACTTGCACAAGGCCCGCAGAACATGTTAATATTCCGAAGGGCGTCAGGCCATTTCCAGGCTTGCTGTTCCTGTTGGAAGTGAGAGGAACAACATCTCATGGGTAGAGAGGGTCGTAACCACGACAAAGAACCTGTTACAACGACAAAGGTCATTGTTACAACGACAAAGAATCTTGTTACACCGACAAGTTTCAGTGAAGACTATCCCGACAAGGCTTCTACTACTACTACTACTACTACTACTACTACTACTACTATTACTATTATTACTACTACTACTACTATTATTATTATTACTACTACTACTATTACTATTATTACTACTACTACTACTATTACTATTATTACTACTACTACTACTACTATTACTATTATTACTACTACTACTACTACTATTACTATTATTATTACTACTACTACTATTACTGCTATTACTACTACTACTACTACTATTACTACTATTACCACTACTACTATTACTATTATTACTACTACTACTACTACTATTACTACTATTACTACTACTACTACTATTACTGCTATTACTACTACTACTACTACTACTATTACTGCTATTACTACTACTACTACTATTACTACTATTACTAGGACTATTATTACTAGGACTACTATTACTACTATTACTATTACTACTATTACTACTATTACTACTACTACTATTACTACTACTACTATTACTACTATTACTACTACTACTATTACTACTATTACTACTATTACTACTACTACTATTACTATTATTACTCTTATATTCCTTCTTATTCCTTTTTATTGACCTTCTTATTCCTTTTTATTCCTTTCTATTGACCTTCTTATTCCTTCTTATTCCTTTCTATTGACCTTCTTATTCCTTCTTATTCCTTTCTATTCACATTCTTATTCCTTCTTATTCCTTTCTATTGACTTCTTATTCCTTCTATTTTTCTATGACCTTCTTATTCCTTCTTATTCCTTTCTATTGACCTTCTTATTCCTTCTTATTCCTTTCTACTGACCTTCTTATTCCTTCTTATTCCTTTCTATTGACCTTCTTATTCCTTTTTATTCCTTTCTAATCACCTTCTTATTCCTTCTTATTCCTTTCTATTGACCTTCTTATTCCTTCTTATTCTTTCTATTCACTTCTTATTCTTCTTATTCCTTTCTATTGACTTCTTATTCCTTCTCCTATTCCTTATTCCTTCTTATTCTTTCTATTGACCTTCTTATTCCTTCTTATTCCTTTCTATTGACCTTCTTATTCCTTCTTATTCCTTTCTATTGACCTTCTTATTCCTTCTTATTCCTTCCTATTTACATTCTTATTCCTTCTTATTCCTTTCTATTGACCTTCTTATTCATTCTTATTCCTTTCTATTGACCTTCTTATTCCTTCTTATTCCTTTTTATTCACCTTCTTATTCCTTCTTATTCCTTTCTACTGACCTTCTTATTCCTTTCTATTGACCTTCTTGTTCCTTCTTATTCCTTTCTATTCACCTTCTTATTCCTTCTTATTCCTTTCTACTGACCTTCTTATTCCTTCTTATTCCTTTCTATTGACCTTCTTGTTCCTTCTTATTCCTTTCTATTCACCTTCTTATTCCTTCTTATTCCTTTCTACTGACCTTCTTATTCCTTCTTATTCCTTTCTATTGACCTTCTTATTCCTTCTTATTCCTTTCTACTGACCTTCTTATTCCTTCTTATTCCTTTCTATTGACATTCTTATTCCTTCTTATTCCTTTCTATTGACCTTCTTATTCCTTCTTATTCCTTTCTATTGACCTTCTTATTCCTTCTTATTCCTTTCTATTGACATTCTTATTCCTTTCTATTGACCTTCTTATTCCTTCTTATTCCTTTCTATTGACCTTCTTATTCCTTCTTATTCCTTCTATTGACCTTTCTTATTCCTTCTTATTCCTTTCTATTGACCTTCTTATTCCTTCTTATTCCTTTCTACTGACGTTCTTATTCCTTCTTATTCCTTTCTATTGACCTTCTTATTCCTTTTTATTCCTTTCTAATCACATTCTTATTCCTTCTTATTCCTTTCTATTGACCGTCTTATTCCTTCTTATTCATTTCTATTCACATTCTTATTCCTTCTTATTCCTTTCTATTCACCTTCTTATTATTCTTATTCCTTTCTAAACACCTTCTTATTCCTTCTTATTCCTTTCTATTGACCTTCTTATTCCTTCTTATTCCTTTCTAATCACCTTCTTATTCCTTCTTTCTATTGACATTCTTAATCCTTCTTATTCCTTCCTATTTACCTTCTTATTCCTTCTTATTCCTTTCTATTGACCTTCTTATTCATTCTTATTCCTTTCTATTGACCTTCTTATTCCTTCTTATTCCTTTCTATTCACCTTCTTATTCCTTCTTATTACTGACCTTCCTTTCTATTGACCTTCTTATTCCTTTCTATTGACATTCTTATTCCTTCTTATTCCTTTCTATTGACCTTCTTATTCCTTCTTATTCCTTTCTATTCACATTCTTATTCCTTCTTATTCCTTTCTATTGACGTTCTTATTCCTTCTTATTCCTTTCTATTGACCTTCTTATTCCTTCTTATTCCTTTCTATTGACCTTCTTATTCCTTCTTATTCCTTCTTATTGACATTCTTATTCCTTCTTATTGTTTTTTTATTCACATTCTTATTCATTTCGATTGACATTCTTATTCCTTCTTATTCCTTTCTATTGACCTTCTTATTCCTTCTTATTCCTTTCTATTCACCTTCTTATTCCTTCTTATTCCTTTCTACCAACCTTCTTATTCCTTTCTATTGACCTTCTTATTCCATCTTATTCCTTTCTATTGACCTTCTTATTCCTTCTTATTCCGTTCTATTGACCTTCTTATTCCTTCTTATTCCTTTCTATTCACCTTCTTATTCCTTCTTATTCCTTTCTATTCACATTCTTATTCCTTCTTATTCCTTTCTATTGACCTTCTTATTCCTTCTTATTCCTTCTTATTGACCTTCTCATGCCTTCTTATTCCTTTCTGTTTCCCTGCTTGTCGGGATAAGCGCGCAAGAAACATGTCGCTGTAACGCTTTTTTTCTGCCGTGGTAACATTGCACCTTGTCATGGTAACAAAATCGCGTTTTTGTCGTGGTTACGACCCCCTCTCTGGGGGCTGAGCGGGAGGGAGGGAGGGAGGGAGGGAGGGAGGGAGAAAGGTAGGGAGGGAGGGAGGGAGGGAGGGAGGGAGGGAGGGAGGGGGGAGCCCAAATAAGCCCTAAAAAACACCTTAGGAAGGCCTTCTTAAGGGCTTATTTGGGAAACATATCTTCGTGAGTGCTCTTATGTCAAGCAGTCAGCTACTACCCAAAAGCCAGCCATGACATTGAAAGCGGAAAGCCATGGAGTCACTTCCAAACGTTCCCCAGTTCCAAATGGCCACTTCCTTCGTTGACAATCATCAACTTTGGGGAAGTCAGCCCATGGAAGACATAGGTCCTTTTTAGTCGTTTTGGTAGAAAAAATGGATGGCCCTGGTTTACCTGGTGATTTAATCATCTACCAGGGAAACCCATCTACTTCCTCTAAAAGGACACCTATGATTCTATGATGGAAGATGTATGATGAGTTGCTGGAAGTGCAGACTTGCACATGAATGTCTCATGCCATTGGCCCCTCTCACGCGCGTTTTCCTGACAGACTTTGAGGCAGGCGCGATTCCCCAGAACTGTTGGTCGCACAGGTTTTGGCACGAATCCCGGGGTTCCTTGTGCGCTGGGGTCGTCTTGATATCACTGATGCCGACAGCTGGCGCAGTTCAAAAGCGCCAGCTGTTGTGAAAACCTCTACACACAAACAGCGGGACGTGCACGCCAGAGAGCGCTTGCGGAGACCTGCTCTTAGGATGCCAGAGGTGGCAGCAATCAGTGCATTTGCTCTCCATGGCATAGGTGTTCTCGCCTGCAACATGCAAATGCCACGATGAGCAACTGATCATATGACCAGGGTTCTGGTATTTATCGGCTTTGGGTGGGGCCCTATCGGTTGTGCAGTTTGGTATCGGTTCGGCTCACAAGTAGACAGGATAAACATTCCGTGCCCTGCAAAGCACACATGCTGTACCGCTCATCTCTTTACTGTCGGAGACATTTTGGAAATGGAGCTCGCGAAACTGCTTTTGCCTCTGAAGCCAAAGGCCGCAAGATGTAAAGCAACGTGGAAGGCCCTGGTCGTCTGTCCTGAAGTCTTCGCACCCAATCCTGCCCTCTTGACGCAATGTTGACACTGGCGGTGTCCAATTCACGCCAGGCCAGCATGTCGCGTTCAATTGGAACGGCTGGTGCTGACCAATCATTCCACGGCGAGGACCTCTGAGCACGGCGTCACACATTATCGAGCCATACCCACTCATTGCTTGTTTAAGCATGCCCAAAATCCCAAGTCTCCAAGAAACAGTGGTTGGGACCTGTGCTACAGTTGCTGTCTGCAACATGCCTGCGCCAGGCGGCGAGACGTGCCACTGGGAACTCTCCTCATGGCGGGGACCGCTCAGACACGAGTGGCTGGCTGCGGGGCTGGTTGGACCAATTCATGGCTCTTGTTTTTGCTCAGGGTCAACACATTGATGAGGTAATGGTTACAAGCTTACATGTGCTATGTCCGGAATGGTCGTTGCCATCCATGGAAAGATGGTTTCGTAAAATATAAACGTTATGTTTGATGGTCATTGCACCAGACCAGTGACATATAGTGACATGGTCCATGGTTGTCCCTCTATCATCAATGCTACAATTGGACTGTCCGATTTCCATCATTTTGGAGTCCAAGTCGCTTCATGCGTTCTGAGCATTTCCGTTTCTTGCTTTCCTTTGAGATGTCGCACAGGGGAGTTCCCTGTCAGAGCCAAAGGGCCGTGACGGGGAGCCCACGCGGTCAGCTTGCGGTTGGTGTTCATTGATTTCTGTCCTAGATTTGACACATGGCCAATTGAATGAGCCGAAAGGCCGCCCCCTACCACCAGAAAGGTTCTCAGAATCCTTCCCTCCATTTGCTTAAGAATATGTTTTATTTCCCCTTCACACATTTTTATTTTTTCCTGGTGCCTTAACGAAGCTTCTAAGAGCCCCTTCTACGCAGGTTCTGAGAGCCTGGTTGTGGGTCCCGGTGCCTTCGTGTGAATAGGTGATTCTCAGCCCACCAATCTTGCTACTGGAGGTGGGCCTAAGGGCTGCCAGACATTTCACTCTGGCTGTATGTTTGTATTATATATATGTATTATATATAATATATAGATTTTCTTTTTAGAATTTACCTTTAAATACTATGTTTAGATTTTGTTTATATGGCTATGAATTTGAATTGGGAACCCTTGGGTGGAAACCATTTAGGAGGATTTTTATGTCCACCAACCATCTTTGAGGGGGTTCCCCAGTTAGCTTCATAGCGCCATATTCCGGCCTTGGCGAGCCGAGTGAATCACTCGGCGTGAGGTCCTTGGAGTCGTGGTGTGCTACGGGGGCGCCCTCTTGCTGCTGCAGCCTCAGAGCGACGGCCCAATAGAAAGCACCCACTGCGCGTGGGTTCACTTTTTTTTTGCAGGCGAGCCGAGAAGCAGACGTGATCTTGAAGCTCAGTGGGTAATATAACGATCTTCATTCAAACTTTTACTAACAGACAACGAACGGTGGTTTTGGAGTACCCCCCCCCACCCGATTCCAATTTGTTGGGCCCCACCTCAAACTTCGGGAGTGAAGCGTCCGCATTGCATGGCACAGCTCGCCAAATGGCGCTGGGCCTTGGCGACTTTTCGCTAGGCATAGCCCGGGACTCTCCTTGCCGCTCTACGAGGCAGAGCTTCCCACCGCGTTGTGAGCATGTGTCACAACTGGGAACTACGAGGAAGGTTGACCCCATATTCATCAACGCCAGTTTATTATTTAAATGGGTGTTTTCTGGTTTTAGTGGGGATTCATCACTTTTTGGAGGGGACCACCCCCATATTGATAACTTGGGGTCGATTAGTATGGGGTCAACATTGAGCCCCAATGAGCTTTTTGGACAGCACGGGTGTTCGAGGTAGCAGTCCTTGGGAGCCTTGGTGGGAACCCTTTGTTTTGAGGGAACCCAGGCACTGCCTGGCGCATTTCAATGGCCCCGACCGTTTCCCGTCGGCACGCTGCCTGAACCTTGGCAAAGAAATGCATCCCATGGCCGAACGGTTGCATTTGTGGGGTAGAGGATGCATGTGATCCCGTCGCACCTGACCCAATGTCTCCGGATTCTGAGGGCAACTTGAGCGCCCAAACTCTGTTTGGCATGTTTCATTCATAACTTTGCTGCTTTTTGGTTGGATCTTTGGAAGTTCGCTTGTTGGGGAAATCACGGAAATTTCGTTGAACCCACAAACAAGTGTAAACTTTTTTGCACAGGGGTCAACAGCAGCCAAGATGCCCCATGCCCATCCGAGAAAATAGCATACAGAAAAAGGGTACCCTGATTCTAACCTCTCTACTGGGGGACCTAGCAATCGTCAATGGGTCTGGGGCACTGATTGGTTGTGAGAGGCTTGCACCTCGCGAAGCACCTCCGCGGAGCACCATACCTTCGGCTTCTTGTCAGGCAGCTGAGGGCTGACCCCATCAAAGCAATCAAACATGTTCCATGGGTCCCCCTTCTTTTTTCTTCAAAACCCACCAACTGGGCGTTGTTTTGGTTTGCCCTTCGTTAAACCCACGAGAAAACATGAGGGCCCCATGCTCACAAATGGGCCTCTGGAAAGCGAGCATCCGCCATGTGAACGGCCGCTGTGCCCAAAAGGATCCGATTTCTCTCGCAATCAGGACACGCTGATGCCAAGCCTGGCATCTGACAACGACCGCTGAACAGCATTTCAACTTGGTAAGCTACTGATACATGCACAAAGAACCATTCTGTGCACACGGCCTTGAGTGTCTCGTTCACGGAAGCTGGCCCCCACTTGAGCCCTTGTTCTGAGTTGGCCAACCGAGCGCCGAAGAAAACGCAAGAGGTTGCTTGGGGGATCAGAATCTTAGCTTTTTGCACGTGGCAATCCGGGTATGTGTCATGCATCTGGTTTCCCTGTAGACCCCAGAAAGGGTACCTTCACACACACACACACACACACACGCACCCATCTGTTGTTGTTTTTTTGGCAGCTCGGCTCAATTCTATTGAAGGAGCAGTGCAGTCACCTGATCTTCCACGCGCCAGGTCTGGCTTCTGCGCTACTTTTTGTCCAGCCGCGCCACAACGTGGGTCGCTAGTGCTTTGAATGCTTGGACCCCGTAACATACACGCGGAAGCCACGGCCTGAATCTGTATCACGACGCATTTGCACGCGTTTCGGGGTTTCGGCTAGAGGCAGGTTAACCCCAGTGTCTGCTAGTAAGGACGGTAAGAACTCAAGTAATGGCCTGTCGCCATGAACAGCCCATTGCCGTGGCTTACTCGCCACCCATTGGACAAGTCCTGCCAATCACAGCCTGGCGCGGAACGGCACGTTTGTACAGCTGGCTCTTGAGCCGAAGGTGAGTGGGGTTCCCTCAACGCACACTTCCGTGGTTGCCGTTCCCGGGGTGGCTTGCCTGTCTCAACTCCAGGTTACCAGCCCTTGTTGGCAGTTTCAAGAGGCCTCGGCTCCCATTCAACACCAGAAAAAGGTGATGGATGTTGCTTCGCGTGTGACACACTGCATCTTTCTCCCACTCTGCATCTGCACCTTGTCATGAGAGGATCATTTTTGTCAATTTCGATTTCTGATGTTTTTCCCAGCCAACTCTGCAGCGTCCATTTAAGAGACTGGCCTAGAGGCTTGGATGCCACTCGTTTCACGCGAAGGGTTCTTTCCCCTGACCTCAAACCCAGTAGCAAGTCCAGGTGCCTCAAAAGGATGCCATGTCAAGGGCCCTTGACACCAGGTTGAATAGTTTTACCGTAGCTTCCGCTTCTGTGTTGTGTTTGTTCCGGATCGGGGAAATCAAAGCCCTGCGGAGTCTTTTGCCCGGGCGTTCAGAAATCTGATCCGGCCGGCCGGATGGTACGAACACGCCGGCAATCTGCGCGAAGGCAGCGAGAACGAAAGAGCGGACAAAGCGATGCGCTTTGCTCAATATGGAAATTCAACGGGTTCCACAAGAGGGGGGGTTCCCCAAAAGCAGACTACAATGACTACAACAATGTTGTTGTTGGGTTCCATGATGTTCCATGTAAAGTTGTGGGAGAACATGTGCAGAGAACCGCCACGGTTGCGTCCATTAGGCTGCTTGCACGGCAAGAGCACTAACGAAGACCCACAAAGACGGAGGTGGTGTGAATAATCATTGTCCCCCAGCCCTGATATATTACATGAGAGCTCATATGGCCATACTGGCCGTGTCCAACCCTCACTGTGTTTGATTTGATAATGGACATTATCATTGGGGTGGCGCATATGTATCAAGGGGCGGAGAAGTCTGCTTTGTTTCCGCTTCAGTGCTTGTTTGCACCTGCCCATTCTCGGAAGCAAGCACTATCGCCATCTTCAGAGGTGCATTGAATTGTGGTTTTGCAATCTCGATTACCCTTCTGTCCCCTAACACGAACAAATATCAGGTGGTCCATTTTAAAGCAACGTGATCTTCCAGGACCCCTCAGTCAGGATCCATATTATAGTGGACAGGAGGGTAAAAAGGCGAAAATTGGAGAAACCAGCAGCCACATGCCGTGAGACACGGTTCGACGTTGCTGGATCTGGCCCGCAGATTTTAGTGCCAAGCCCGCGCGGGTCCTGCGTCCTGCTACCTGGGCTGCCCACAAATTTTGGAGGAGCCGATGTGAAATGTGGTGACTCAGCCGGCTGTTGGTGCGGATGCTGGACGCCAAGTAGCCCATAGTGGTTCATTTTCCCAGAAGGCAAGCGAAAGGGGATCTTTATTTTTGTTTGAGTTTCCCGGGACCCCTACGAACCACACAGGATGGATTTGTCACAGAGTCATTCTGAATCATTCTGAATCGGCAGATGATTGATGTGCACACGGGATGTGTGCAATGTGGTTCATCGTTTTGGTATGACCAGACACAAGCACAAGCTACGCAGCCTTTGCCAGCCATTTCAATGTGGTTGCATTCAAGCTGCTTGACCAACTTTGCCTCCAAGGGGCAACTATTCTCTTGTTTCAAACGGCCAGTTGGATGACTTGAACATGAGTCCCTCTTGCTCAGCGTGCAAGCTCTCCCATTTAAGGCAATTGTTCCGGACTCCACTGGCTGGATTCGTCTGCCGGCGAGTCTCGTGTGTCGCACCGCATCTTGGATGACATCGGTGCAGTCGTGTTCACACGTGGCTTGCTGAGCTGTGGCAGCGCCCGTTCGGTTGCTTCCAAGGAGGGTGATCACGATGCCTGAGAAGCAAAACGAGGCGACGTCGGGTTTGACGTTTGACATGTTCCCAAGAATCGGCACGGATGAAGCGAAACAAGTTGGGCTCGGCCTTGGGATGGCCAGGCAATGGTTTGCAGATGTTTTCAGGCGAAGACCTGAGGTTTGTCTGTGTTCACTGAGTGGCGAAACATACTCCAAGCGACATCTCGTGCCAGAAGATTGTGCTGGACCTGGTTGTGGCTACACGCGAGAACACGTCCAAGCTTGGCTACTTTGTCGATGACACAGTGCCCTCCTTGGACCAAAGGATCATGAACATGAGCCTTGAGAGTGCTGTCAGGGTCCCTATGTTCCCTAGGTCCCCCAGACGTGCCCTTCTACCCTTTTTTTGGGGAGGGTTCCCCTACTAAAAATAAACTACAGAAAAAAGGGTACCCTTATACTAACCTCTCTGTTGGAGGACCTAGTTCCCCTTTTCAACCCGTTGAATTAAACTTCACCTTCTGGGGGACACTTTTATAGATGAAAGCACCCAAGCGCTTGAACAAAGCATGCCACCCAAATCCCATCCAAGAAAAAAGCCGTGGTTGCCATGGACCCGGGTGCTGGTAACTTGCTCTCCCCTCCGAGCGGTGCAACAGCTTCGAGGTCGTAAATCCAGGCTTGGGCATTCCGTTCTACAAGACTGCCGGGGCCCCGAGCCTTGCCGGTCGTGCCGCTCGGACTGGGTCCGAAGTGTCCTATCCTCCAAATGGATCTGTTAAAGAGATCCGTCCAAGAGGAAGTTTGGACATTATTTAAACGGAGTTGTTAAAGAGAACCCGCCCAGGAGCAAGTTTGACTTTGTTTTTATTTATTTGCTTCGAAAGGATCACTTGACCAAACGTCGGAATCTGATCAGAATTTAGTCGTTGGCGCCTGAGCTTTCCGAGATGTTGGTTTGGTATCGCCCGACCAAAACAACACCCTGATGCTTGGCACCTTGGTACGTGATAGATCCGTCTGAGCTTGTGAGCATGTTTGCACTTGCCAGTCAAGTCGTTCTGAACAGTTCATCCAACGTTGTTGCAATTGCGGGCCACGAGCCCAATGGCTATCGCTGGGCCGGTAGTTGAGCATTTACTGGCCACGTTTGTGGTTCCCATGGGCTCCTGCATCCTTTCAAGGATTCACCATGAGTTTTTGGATCGGCCATTTACGGTTGAGCAAGGCCAGGTGGAACATGAGTCGTTCCCTGGCGCATGGTGAAAGGAGCATCGGCATGTGCCGGCCAAGCGTCTTAGGTCTTGGAAGGTGCCAACTACGAGCATGCCGACTGGAAGGACCGGTGCTTGGCTTGTGACTGGAAATGAGCTCAAGGCGTGCGGACTGTTTGTGGAGCCTCGGTCCACGCAAAAGGTGAGGGTAGCTAGCTGGCTTCTGAAGCACTTCTCACGGTTGCAGATTCAGAGAGAGAGAGAGTGCCTGTGATGTGTGTGTGTGTGAGCGAAAACAAGGTCTCAAGGCCTGATCAATGTTCCTTTTGCGCTGTGGCCAAACTGAGGGCCAGGTGAGGCAGCAGCATTTTCGTGTGGCTTTGCAGACTTGTGACGGGAAGCCTGGATCAGGAGATGCCCGTTTTTCATGAAGCAGTGGGTTGGCCAAATGTAAGTGGCGCGCAATGCACATTGAGACTATGTAAGTAGTAGGAGCCTGGGAATAACTGATGGATTTGGCCGGAAAAAGAACAACATATGAAACTAGTTGATGTCTCAAATAATCCGCAGGCTGTGCAAGTGTTGTTCCATGATTGATGTTCGCACATCACCTTGGTGTCAATGTGGGTTTTGGCACCAAACAACTATGACGATGGCTGTTTCAGCAAAAGTAAGGATGTAACTACAGAAATGATCAGGGATACAGCCAAGTTTGGTTGGGCAGCTGGCCGGGCAGCTTAGCTTCTCCCAATGATTCAAATCAACTCTGATATATAGTGTGATCTTGGTGCCATTGTATCTTTACAAGCAGAGTCTTGACCTCTGCTCGTTTGGTTCCCGTCGCAAGTGCCCCGACTTTGCATCAGATTTGAGAGGCAGTTTCAATGCACGGCACTTTCTCAAATGCGCAACTCAAAGTAGTCAAACCTTCAATTCACCAAGTAGTGCAATTTTGGAAGTGCAGTTCCAACACATTGCACGATTGATGCTTCAGGTTTGAATGCACGACCAGCTTCAGCACGTTTGGGTCGCGGCCAGGATCAGTGCTGCGTGCGTACCTCGCAGATCCACTGGCGAGATGATCACAGCGTTTCATGGAGACGCCCTCAGATAACATCACTGGAGGTGCGAAAGAGTCGGGAGCTGCATTTGAGTTCATGAGGGGAGCCTTCAAATGCTAAGGTTGAGATTTGAGGAATAAGCGAGCATACACAGGCTTGTGCATTATGCAAGACTTCATGCAACGTGACACATGGGTTCAGGATCAAGAGGCTTTTCGGGCAGTCCAAACCAGGAACAGGTCGGAAGCCAGTCACGGGATTTTTAAACTTAAGGCAAG
This sequence comes from Effrenium voratum, assembly GCA_963377175.1. NCBI lineage: Eukaryota > Dinophyceae > Suessiales > Symbiodiniaceae > Effrenium > Effrenium voratum. The sequence continues at coordinate 61,223 of CAUJNA010000423.1, read as the reverse complement.
TCGTAGATCCATGTAGAAACTTGTAGTAGGTTGAATGCTCCTCGCCTGTGGCATATTGCGCCATCTCCGAGGCTGGAGCGTCACATGGAGATGACACAGGCATGGACCAGCCAACCGTTGCGCTGCCTTGCGCAGCTGCCAAAGACTGCCGGTTCGAAGAGGGTGCGTAATTTTCGGAGAGGGACTCAGGTGTATTAGCGGGCGAAGAAAGGAGATAAATTGAGGTGCTTTGAACAGCCTGATCTTGTTCTGTAGCCGCATCCAGGCAAACTTGTAATCTCGATGGTACCTGCTGGGCTTGCCAAGGTTATGATCAGCGCCTGGTAGCTTGACTTGTGCGGAAAATGGTCAAGTTGAGGTTGTCCTCATTTGGACAGCTTTGAAACTCGGCCAAAACGGATCCCTGCGACTTGGGACTCTAAAGTTTTGTCCAAGTCACTGGCAACCCGCAGAAACATGAGCCAGGTGCACCTTCTGCACGGCAGTACTTTGGTCGCCATTGCCACGTGCGGGAATGGTTGCCAGTTGCCACGTTTCAAAAAACCATGACAACCAGCGCCAAACAAGACAAATTCAGAGCACTGGGAAAAAAAGCCTTTGTGCCTGCAAGCACTGAATTACTGCAAGCACTGAATTAGTTGGTTGAACATAGATGGCCCTGGTTTCAGTTTGATTCCTTTTCATTTACCAGCGCCACTATTTTCCCAAAAGGACACTTACCAGCCCCCCCCAACAAACAAGTGCATTTTGGACAGTACTTGTGAATTTTCGACCTGGAATCGCAGGCGCGGTTTGTTTTGCTGTTGGAGAACTCACCCGGGCCAGAACTTTTCTTGAGCGCGTTTTGCGCGGCGCGAGCGGCTCGAGGGCTTCCTGGTCATTGGAAAGAATCCCGGCCTCTTCGTCTTGGGGGAACCGACCCATGACCGCCAGGCCGAGATCGCCGTTCCGAGGGTTGGTTTGATTGGGGGTTTGTTCGGCATCCGTTCGGCGTGGATTGGTTTTATGAACCTGCTGCGAGGTCCTTGGGCTTGAGAATTGACCCAGATTCGCAAGTATGCAAGTATGAGTGTTTCTCAAAATAGCAATTTGTCCGCAGTAGTGGCAGGTGTCATTTTGGTTCCCTTAAAAATACCGAAAGGGGGTCCACCATTTCGAGAAGCTGGTAGCAAGAGGTGACTTTGGCCGTCCGTGGCCAGCGCTTGGCTAGGGCAACCAGCGATCGACACGGACCACTCAACTCCCGGCGATTCCATGGAAGCTCCAACTGGAAACTCCAAAGGGACCCCTTTTCTAAGGTTTGATTCCCCATTCTCTTCACCCATCGTTCTGTTTAGAAACCACCTTTTTTTCCAGGTGTTTGGTCCGGTTGCTGAAGAGAAGGATCCCTGAAGAGAATGGAGAGGGTAACACTAGACCTTTGGAACAGGCCTTCTCAGAGCTTCCATTGGCTGAGGGAGTGAGCCACAACAGCCCCATCCGTATTGACATGTCACATCCATGCACGATGTTATGGATGCCGCGCCAAAGGTTTAGGATTCAAGCCCTCACTGAAGACAGGTTTGAGGCAAGCAGGTTTGAGGGCTTTGTTTTCTTTGATACATCATGAGCTGTTTGGTAACCCCTAATTGGTTCTGGTGTGTGTTGTTTGGATTCGCTCACCTCCTGAGTTCCTGAACTTTGAACTTTTTTACAGACCATTTTAATGATACACAAAAGAACTCAGACTTTGTTTGCCAAGTTACTCAGGAAGTGAGTTGGTGGTTTGGGGCTTTGAACCCCTGGTTGTGCGGAGGGTAACTGGAAACCCACCCCCGGAACACCTCCAAACCAGAACTGCAACGCCCAGTGACTTGCGAGGATTTGGATGAGAAGAACAGGTCTCTGCCGGATCCGAAGCGCACCAAGGCCGATGCCACTCGCTCGGTTTTGTACCCTCAAAAGAGACGGTTTCGCCACCCAAATGGCTGCGGCACCTTGAAATTTGCCTTGAAAGCAAACCCCTTTTCCTTGAATTCAACCCCCAAACAGGGCAGGTTCAAGAAAAGACATGCTCATTTCGGATGGACTACATGAATTGTCCGGTGGGTTGTTTCCGGTGCTGGCGGCTCGCAACTGCATTTGAGGAAGGGGGTACCGAAGCGGCACCTACCGAGGCTTCTCTCCGATTTTTGTTAAATATCATTCGGCATTCGTGACTGAAGCTTTGGAAGCCAATTCGAGGGACTTGGATTAACAGAGCAACTCTGAAGGTGCTGGGATACAACCGAAAAAGAATCGTATCTGACAGTTTAGGCAGCGTGTTCTGCTCTTTCCCTGTTGGGGACCCGGGCCTGTGCCCTTCCTTGAGAGTGTTTCTCAAAAAGACGTGGATCGCTTTGTGTTGGGGCCAATTTTTTGAGAACCTCCTCATCGTCAATCTTGCTGTTCTCTCCTCTGGAGTCTGGATGACACTTTAAGAAGTTGGTGTGGGGTCATGACCCAAAATCATTGGTTCATGCCTGGCTTTTTTTGAGGCTCAGCGGCACGACCAGTTTCCTTCGCCGCGCCGAGCGGCTATCTCGCGAGCGAATTCGCCGAGCGGCAAGTTCCAGGCCTACATCATCCCTGCTGGCATGGGCCTGATCTTGAAGAAGGGCACGTGGCACGACTTCCCGGTGCCAGGTTCTCAGGGTCCGCAGGCATCAGAATTGAGTTTGTCTTTGTTTCTGGGGACGGGTCGATTAGGCTACGGAAACCAAAAGGAAAAGCGCCGCCGTTTTGGGGGGGCTTCACCCAAGAAAGACACGCCCGACTTGTGCGCGCAAGTTTTAGTTTTGGGCCTTGAACCAACCTGAATATTTCTGCAGTTCGGCCAGGAGGATACAAAGTTGAGCCAGATACCCATCTTTCGTTCCTCCCGCCTTGCAGCCGCGTTTGCCCCGGTGCAGGTCCTGCGGGCCACCGGTGTCCGCGTTCATCCTGAACACGGAAGAGGCGGGCAGTCCGTTGCCCGCACGGAGCTCTTTCAGCAATTCCAGTCGCCAGGTTTTGAGGTTCAACACGCTCATGAAGGTCCTGGACATATGGCTGTGGCTCAACAAGCGGGTACCAAAATGGAACTGAGAGTGGAGACATGGACCAAAACCTGCGTAACCCCTCCTGTTTAATTTTGAGCCACACCCATATGACACAATCTGCAGTATGCCAAAGGGGATCGCATTCCGTTTGCTTGGATCCGCAGGTGGTTGCCGCCCTGGCGTCTATGCCGCAGGCTGGACTTGCCAGGGGTGGCAAACGCACGGCAGCAGTATCCCTTTGACCATGAGGTCGGCCGAGTCCCCGTGAGATGGTCACATTGCCGGAATGAAAGAATGTCTGGCGCATGGTTGAAAGATGCTCTTTGCCTGTGAGGATCCACCAAGTCAAGGTGTAAGTTCAGCAGAAGGTTGTTTGAAGATGGCCCGCCTTTGCGTGAGGATCATTGCTGGTACATGTAATTGTTGCATGGCATACCATGCCTAGACTCCAAGACTTGCGGTTCAAGAGGACTTCTTTGCGGCCATTGGCACGCGTATATTAGTCTCTTTTGCGGCTCATGTGCGCCTCATCATCGCGCCCCCGGGTTGAATCATATATCTGGATCAAATTTGCGGCTGCAAAAGTGTCGCTCCATACATTCCAAACAGATTCGACCTAGTATGTCAAATCTCAAGAAATAATATTCAGGTCTGGAGTCTCCGTGACCCTTTAAACATGGGGTCATTAACTTAGACAATGGGGTCACTGACCTATTTTTAAAGGGTCATGGAGAGTCTAGGTATGTGCCGAATATTCTTCCTTGAGCATGCCTCTTGGTGTCTTGCTCAGTTTTTGTGAGGCCGGCCCTATGAACCACGGGGACTGCTACAAGCTCCGCCTCTCTGAGCACTGGCGGGGGCTGCGTTAAGCAGATTCCGGCCATCAGTTAGCTGGCCATGGGCGTGAGCGCGAAATATGTCACTCTGAACCCTTCTGGTTCTGGGCACTCAAATGGATTTGCCAAAAAACAGACCCCAGAAGATTCTACCGTGTGTTGCTGGCCATGGAGGTGACATGTATCACTCTGAACTGTTTGGGGCACTCAAATGGATTTGCGGAACGGGGGATTGCCAAGACCAGTGGCTGGTGTTTGGTATTTCTTGGAACTTGAACCCGAACTTGGGAGGATTCGGCCGTGAGTTGGCCACGCATGACCGGAGCAGGTTAGCCGGACTTCGCTTTGTGATCAATTTGTGCCGCTGTATAAATTTATGCAACCATATCTATGCTTGACATGATATTTCTGTACTGCAAGATGTTATGAGTTAAAACCTATGAAGGTACTAGCAACTTGTTGTGCACAGGACACTGACCTGGCTGCTTTCTCGTGAGGGAAGCAGTTGACACTGCCAGTCCGCATGCTGCATCCCGCACCTAATTGCATTTTGATGGCCACGCCAAGAAACTTTGCTTCGTGCAGCAACATGCGACCTTTTTTTCTTCGGATCTCAAATGGGCTGAAGAAAAGCAAGGTGCCTCTACTAGGTCCCCCAGTAGTGCCCTTTTACATCCTTTTACTTTTACTTTTTTTTTTTCCGGGAGGGTTCCCCTACTAAAATAGACTACAGAAAAAAGACTCCCCTTATTCTATCCTCTCTACTGGAGGACCTAGTCTACGTATCGCTGAGCAATCGCCGAGCCTGGCCAGGGACTTTACGATGCAGTTCCCGGATCCACGTCCATTTGTGCAGATGCATGGCTTGAACCTCGGTTTCCGGCGGTGAAGGGCTGTTGATGCCGTGAAACGTGGATGTGGGTGTGTCTTGTTTGAGGGTCTCCCTTTTGTGGTGTCCGAAAAAGGGCGACCAAAAGGGAACACTGAACACTACAATTTTTCGGGTCCCCTAAAAAACGACATACCCACAGCCGCGCTTGCGGTTGCAGTGGGAAAGATGGTTCGTTTCGTCGAGCGCCTTGGAGAGGTTTTTAAGTTGCCCAACCCGTAAGGTCGCAATGCAGTGAGCTGTGTGTGCGTGTGTCTCAACAAAAAAACGCGGGGCTCCCGATTTGTTTTGTGTTTTTTCCTGTTTCCTTTAAACCCTTCAAATCCTAGCCTCAAGAAACCCACATATAGTAAGGGATAGTGCCCCCTTGGCACGGAGGCCACTTATCAGTTCTTGACATTGTTTTGTGTAGATCATTTTAGTACTGTTGATTATGACTGCCATCTGAAGTTAGTCAAGGCTTGTAAAACAAGTGCCTGTCTCTCAATGGAGAGGGGTTCTGGTGCTCTTCTATTTTCTGGACCGAAGTTGGTGTTGCAAATATTCCAATGACCTTTGGGATCCTCTTCAGGATGTGTAGCTAAGGTTTTGCGAGTTTATGTTTGTACCGGAAGCAACCGGTTCGGTTCATGTTTCAAGCCTTTGGATCATTTTGCCTGCAAGTCTGGCGAGAGTTGATCATTGTGTACACCTTCTTCACCCTTCCTCCAAAAAACAACAAGCGGGGCGCGGTGTTGGAAAAAACAATTTCATTTTCCTCCATATTCCTCAATTGTCCTCCACTTTGCTCTATTTTCCTCTTCCTTTTGGACGTTTTGGGCAAACCGCTTTCCCCTCAGAGGACCCTCCCACGGTACCGGCCTCCACTTAGCACCGGTCGCCCGAGGCTTAGTGCCGCACCCGGTGGCCCAGCCGCTGATGGGCAAAGAAGGATACGGCGGGGCCAGGGATCGGAGCCTTCGATTCGGGGGAACCGCGGGAACCGTGGGGAGCTGGTTCTGTGTGGAGCGCGTGCGCGGGGCGGGGAGCGAGCGCGGGGAGGTTGTTCGGGTGCACGAAAGGCGTGGCTTTTGTGCTTCTTGGTTTTGGCCAAGCATGATTTTCTATGGCGGCCTGATGGTAGATTGTTCGACGGTGGTTGCTTCTGTTTTTCTCCGGCAGATATTAGCCCTATAGAAGCTCTGGAACAAATACGTGGCTCTCCACGGCCGCGCGGAGGCACTTGCATGTTTATTGCTGGTCAAGCTACGTTGGCCATAGAAGCCTGGTTGAAATCCCGTGTTTTGTTTTGTTTCCCCGGCAAATTTGTCCAGCCGTTTTCACTACCCCAAAAACGCACAAGTTGTCATAGGCGAACGCACGGCGTCAGCGGTGCGGTGCGCGTCCTTGTCCAGGCACATCAGGTGTGGCGGCCCATGGCTGATGGCGGGCAATGTAGGCAAACACCATTCTGTGGTGGGCCTATTCCAAGGGACATGTCAATCCTGACCTCACTGAGGTTCAAGCCAAAAAAGCCAAACACCGAACGCACGAACAAGGCGAATGTCGCTCGCAAAGGTGGCCCGAGTAAGGGCCGCAAGGGGAAGGTCGCAGGCGTACGTCGTGAGTTTTCCGGTCGCAGGGAAATCAAGGCCGGTTTCAAAAAACAGCGACTTCAATCCAAGAGACTAGGCAAAAGGATGCCTGTTGCTGGGAAATCAGCGCCTGAACAAAGGCATGCACGAAGTGGCTTCCAAAGCCTCTGAATTCAGCACCTCTAAGAACTTGTGCAAAATGTGCGGGGAGATTCACAACCCAGGTCGCAGGTTCTGCGGCAACAGGTTAGCACACAGGCCGGTGTTCATCCGGATCTTGATCCTCAAGCCTCCACTGAAGGTGTTCCGAGTGCCGTTGAGCAATCGCAAGGTGAAGCTGAAGTACATCCCGAAGCCCAGCTACTGTAGCTTGCTCATGCTGCTCATACTCACTACCCCAAAACCAAACATAGAACCTGCACGGGGGTTGCTAGAAGATAATTTTCCTTTTGAGGGGACCCCTGCAAGGGTCACATGTCGGATTTGGAGCATCCGCAGGTGTTGGCATGAGCCGTGAGGAGGCTCTCGGACCTCTTCGTTCTCGGGTCTGGGGCGGGAAATCTGCATGTCTCCCTGGAGTCGCCATGACCCTTTACAAATGGGGCGTCATTAACTTAGACAATGGGGTCATGGACCTATTTTTAAAGGTCATGGAGACTCCAGGTCCTGATCTTCAAGCTCGCGACCCTTTCCACGGGTCCCAACGGCTTGTTGGTTACCCTTGATGTTGCGGACATTGGGAGAAGCAGTTGGAAGGTGCTGGTTGGGTTTGAAGTGGACTTGTTCCAACTTCGGCTGACTGTGGCAAGTAGTTGAGATTTCAATTGTAGTTCATATGAAGCCAGAGCCAACTTATTTACGCCGCTTTCGGCTACAGCTGTCGGCGCACACACACACACACACACAGAGAGCTCAAACACATGGTTCTATGAATGTGTGAATATGTGTAATATATGCATGTTACTCACGTCCTCACTCTAGTTGAATGCTTTAAATGCATCTACTATATATACACATGTATTTGCAAGCCCACGCTGCAAGCGGTTGCATACAAGTGCCTTTGGTTGCCACGGAGCCTTTGCATGGCGTGCGCGAGACTGCGGGAACCTCAGTCAGTTTCGGGTTCGGACTCCTCGCACAAAAGCCGTGTGTCCAAAAAGGATCGTCAGGGTCCCAACTGCTTGTCCAAAGTCCCAAGTATTGTCAATACAGCATTGGTTTGCGCGGTGCTGCAAGGGCCCAAATATATTTGGTGTCTTGTGGTTCCAGCATCATCCAGGGGGGGCACAACGAGCGGGCTTCTTCATGCAGCCGTCCACCATGCCCACTTTAAGAGCTGTGGCATCACTGTTGCTTTCGGGTGGTTCCCCAGTGGAAATGCGTAGTCGAGGCTCAGGTCGTGCTTTTCCTCCCAAGTTTTATTTGATGCGCGCCCGGCCCGACTGACCGTAGTGGTACACGTGTTGGAAGCTCCACTTCCGGTAAATAGTTGCTGAGAGGTTGCATTCGGCATTCTTGATGCACAGAGCCAGTAGAGCATGCACTGCAAACTGTCCGTTGCAGCTGATCCAATCCCAGTTGAGACTGACAAAGCAACAAGAGCGCAACTTGAATGATTTATCCACTCTTGTCTAATTGCAAATGATTTCGGGCAGGCATCATAAACTCCCAACTGTATAGTTTCCCCTTTAGCGGGGAATTGAAAGCTCCACGGTTCCGAAGTTAACCTTAGGTTCCTGTTCAGTGAGTGCTTGTAAGAACCCATCTTGCCAAAGCCATTCGCCATTTTAGGCGATGAAGCTGGAGGAGACTGGGGGGGGGGTCGAAATGCATTGGGTTTCACTCGAACCCCCTTTGCTCAGGTCTAACGGCCTGTTTAGCTAAGCTCCAATGTTGGACCTTAGGGAAGCGAGTGCGCTCAAATGAAGTGCAAGAAGGGAGGTTCCAGCCATCGAGTCCATGAGAGGGCCCGACGCCCCCTTTTTCCGCCGTCTAGCATTGATGTCTGGGTCACCTCAACCACTGAAACTCACCCCGGTTTGGTTTTGATCGACTTGCTGGTCGGCAGATTTTCTGTTTTTCAGATACCGCCCAGACCATCCATCATCCTCCCTTCCGGCGATTTTCACCACCTGCCGCAGGAAGAGGTGCTGTCCTTCAGCAATGCATTCCGCGAGAGAGAGGGGCTGCCGCCTCTTCAGATGCACAAGGCGAGGGCGTGACTGATTCATCTCACTTCCTGAGTTCATGGACCTTTACCTGTTTTGGGGAGACCATCTCAGTGGCAAACACCAAGTCTGGACTTTTTGGGTCCAGTCCACTGAGGAAGTCAGTCATGTACAAGAGACCCCGATTGAGAGGCAAGGTACCGACATGTGGTTGTGCTTCCAGAGATTGTTTGGGAAATGCCAGAAAATGTCACTGCCCTCCCCAACCATTTTGTGTGTATTCCTGGAGCACAACCATGTAAAATTCGAGCCGTTTCCCGAACCAGCTGGGATTCTCGCTGGTAGCTGGAAAGAACGCTGTTCGCCGGACGAGCCGCTCGCCATCAGCCCAACGTATGCCCGTGTTGAGGGCAAACATCGCGCCATGTTGTGTGAGTGAATGACTCCAAAGTTGGCGAACAACCAAAACAACACAAGTTTCGCACATGCGCTATTGCAAGGCCTGAGTCTTTGTGTTCTTGCCTTATTTTTTGCATTCCAAGATGCATTTTTTGTTAATGTTGAAACGCATGTGGAAACATGAACTGTGTTTGCAATGCTTGACCATAATGGCGCATGCCATTTTGGCTCAAGCTTTGCCCTGGGTTCTTTGAACCCAATTTGTGTGAAAAAGATTTGAGTTTGAACACCCCCGAACTAACCCCGATCAAGCAATGGCTTCCTCGGCAACCTCGGCAACCTCCTTCGAGCTGATTCAGAGCTGATTGCTCACTCGGAGGGAGGAGGTGGAAATGGCCAGGCCAGGAGGCCCAGGAAATTCGCACACGCGAGGCGGCAGTGGCGGCCGGCCTGGTGTTGGACGAGCCCGAGGCCCCCCCATCGGCTTCGGCTACCGACGTGATGAACGACCTCTCCAGTGCACTGGAGCGTCTCCGTGTGGCGTTTGCCACACCGACTTCCGGCTTGGGTGCCCCTGGCCCCGCCGAGGAGGAGGACAAGGACATGGAAGATGCGGACGCCACGGAGCGGGCTACTCCACTGGAAGAGGCACAGACACCACCCACGAAGAGGCTGAAGGGTTTCGTGGCGGCTTCCCAGAAGACCACGGCTCATGTGAACAAACCGGTCTCCCTGGTGCCGGTGGAGGGCCGTCCCGGCTACTTCAAGTTAGTGGACCTCCCAGACCTTTTCCCGGTCCTTCCGGCATCGGCGGCCACGTTGCTGAGGGACGTCACGGTGGAGGAGGCGGTCTCCCTGTTCCACAAGTTTGTCGGGAAGAATCTCACGGAGGACTTGGTGATTCGTATCCTGGAGGCCTATGTTCCGATGAAGATCCAGATCCGGCAGGAGGAGGTCTGGGCCTCACAGTTCCAGAGGAACAAGGCGTGCATTGGCACCCAGCGGATGCACAGACTCGATGCAGGCCACTCAGATTACAAGTTCATGTGCAAAGCATGCGGCACGGGGTGGCCGGAGGCAGCCAAGCAGTGCTGCCTACCTATGAGGCGGACGGCATCACTTACAACCTGCTCATTGTGGAGGGCAAGCCGACCTGCGGAAAGGGGGAAGCCTGGGTGCCGCTGGCCCCGGTGGTACCCGGGCACAGGCGGACCGCAACCTGGTGGACGGCACGGTCCTGGGGAGAGCTCCTCCGAAAACGGACACGGCAGAGGAGATCACCATGGCAGACGTGGTCCCGCTCAACAGGCGGGTGGACATCCGGCAGGAGATCCTGTCCATGGAGGCGGACGACGAGGCGTTGAAGGTCCGGGAATGCCAGGAGATCAAGGTCAAAGTGCAGCGGTCCCTGAAGGAGGCGGAGGCTCAGAGCTTCCAGCTCTACCACCCCCACATGGACCAGGCGATCCGGAAGAAGGAGGAGCTGCATAAGGCCTTGAGGGAGCATCGGGAACCAACCCCGGAGGAGTGCTCGGCCAGGCGGCGGCACGAGGAGTTGGTCACGGAGGAGATGCTGGACAATGAGATGGCTATCCTGGCGCCTTCCAGGAGGGCATGCAGGCCCTGCCGTCAGAGGAGGTGGCCAATGAGGGAGCCCGTGCCCTCAGGAAGGTCAACCTGGAGCGATTCAAGGCCAAGCTGCGAGACCAGTACCTGGAGGGGAAGGGCGTTGACGCCAGCCAGGCACTGGCTGAGGCGATGGGCTCCATTCAGGAGGCTCAGGAGGCGAACAAGCGCACCCAGGACACCAACCAGGCATGGATGCTGAACCACACTCTTGGAAGTGTCGGCGTGGCCAGATGATCTCAGGCAGGCGCTGGAGAGGGGGCTATTCTGCCCCCTGGAGCTGGATGACCCCGAGGACATCCCCAACATGGGAGACATCAAGGAGAAGTATGTCCCTTACATCAGGAGGCTCAGAGAGTCGCAGAACCCATGGCACCAGGAGGCGCTGCTGGAGGAGATGCCCGATCACTGGCCCCGGGGGGGACCAGCCAATGTCACAGCAGGACCTGGACTAGGGCAAGCTGTCCCTGCTCCTCTGGGCGATGAAGAGGCACCAGGGGGAGCTACGGATGTTTGGGGGGATCTGGAAGAAGCGCTCAAGCGGTGAGATCCCCAAGGGCGCGGACCAGCAATTCAAGCTCACGCCGGAGGAGCTCCTGGCCCTGGAGCGCAGGACTCACCCACTCACGTGCGAGCAGGACCACATCGACCCAGTCATCTACACGGCCTTGGAGATCCGAGCGCAGGTGAACCGGGGCGAGCGCCCGGCGCCGGAGCAGGTGGCGGGGATCTTCTGAGCAAAAGGTGATGGGGTGTTTTGGACCAGGCAGACGAGAACGTGGGACCTGCCGAGCCTGACGGGGGTGTACGCCCACAGGTTCACTTTCAAGTACATCTACTCGGCCTGGACCACTTTCCCGCTGATCGTGAAGACGCAGCGCCGGGGCCGCAATGCGGAGGGCTCGACCTCGGACAAGTGGATGGGCAACATCCTCCAGATGAGGAAGGAGGCGGTGCCCTTCCTGGAGAGCCTGGGCATCCCCAAGCCGCGCAGCAAGGCGGAATGGAGCTACATCTTCAAGGAGATGGGGACGTTTCTGGCGGCCAAGAATTTCATCGTTAACTGCCCGTTGCCGGTGATGGAGATCCCAGTGGCCCCCGTCCACGACAGCAAGGAGGCGCTGCGTTTCAGGGCGGTCTGCGACGAGCGAATCACCCTTCCGCTGTCATCGCTGAGGGCTTTCGACTCGGTCTACACCAAGTTGGTGTCGGGCCTGAGCAAGTCCTCCATGGTGGAGGTGAAGGTCAACTGGCGTTGCAACGTGGTCCACGACTGGGTCGAGCAGGTCCCGCAGGAGGCGGCGGGGGCCTTGTACGACAGGTTGGGCTACTCCCAGGACCTCATCCGGCAGCTGGGTTGCTCCCCCCCCTTGGGTGCCTCTGGCCCCGGGGGAGGAGCGGCCAAGGAATCGGACCCCAAGGCCAAGGTTCTGGGGGGGGCGGACACCACGCTCCGCACACCGGACCAGGGCACCAGGCGGTACCCGCCCATCACCACGTCCACGGTCACGGCGGTCAACAAGGACTTCCCCAAGGAGACGAAGCACGTGTTTTGGGCCTCCGTGGAGTGCGGCCTGGTCTTGCCCAGCATCAGCGCCTGGGAAGTGGTGGGCAAGGAGAAGTTCAAGACCACCGGGGGCTACATGTGCAGGTTTTGCAAGGGCTTCTGGAGGGCGAGCCGCGGGGGGACCAGGCTGCTCCAGATCACGGGGTGGCACAAAGACAAGGCCACATGCTTGCAGCTGGTGATGGACGAGCCCCCGGAGCAGCTATATAATCAGTGGATCCGGGACAGGATGGAGTTCTACAAGAGGGTGGAGCCGACAGAGCCTCCCAGGGACGAGCGGCTAGTCCTGGGCGACGCGAGCACCCCGCACATGCGCTTCAGCTCCTCAAATGGCCTGGAGGATGTCTCCACTGCCTTGTGGTCGGTCATTTTGAGCAACCCGGAGAAGTCAGGGCTGGCGGCCATCCACTCGGTGGCAAAGGAGGCGATCTTGAAGGGTGAGAGCCGCTAGGTCGTGTCTCACAACCCTTTTGGATGTGGAGTCGTGTGATCTCTTCCCGCCGGGACTTGGGTGCCTCTGGCCCCGTCTCGGGTGGGGGGAGGAGTAAGGGTGTCTCCTTTTGGGTTCAACTTTCACCATGGTTTCCCCCCTGTTCAACACGTCACGACAGCCGGTCTGGCTGCACGCATTGGCTGCCCCAAGGACGGGCCATATCGGCCACAGTTTGGAGAAAGTGGCTGCGGCTGACTCTGGGTTCCCTGAGGTCCTTTTGGGGGTTTTGGGGAATCCCCCGTCGGGTTGGTCTTCCCCCCTCCGTGTTTTTTGGGGATTTCCGGGGGTTGACTTTTGGTCCTGTTGGGCTGCATGTGGCCTGCCTGCCCCATTTGCACTCGGCATCCTGCGTGGTTGGAACATGCATGCAGTGTGCCGCGGTTGGGTCCCGGCCGTTCGATAGGAGGCTCGAACCCCCGTTTTCACCATGGCTAGGGTCTCTACAAAGTTTCTTTTGCGCCCGCCTTACACTCGTCTTTGGGACCGCATTCCAAGGGTCCTGTGGGACACGTTGGCGGATGAGTCCTTCTCCCCGAGACAGACGGACGGGGAGCTGTTGGTCCTGATGTGCCTGCGCCATGGCACGGCGGAGGAGGGGAGGCAGCTGGGCGGGGAGCCGGCCGCTTCGCCCAGCTCCTGGAACTCTCGCGCATTCCGGTAGGCCAAGACGACCAAGTGGTACCGACGGACTACTTCAACGGCCTGGTGGCGTCGGCGGCGGGCAGGCTTCCCCAGCCTCTGTCCGCGGCGGACCTGGCCGACCTTTGGGATAGCCTATGGTTCCTCCTCATGGCGGCGGCGGATGGCAAGCCGAGCGAGAACTTTTCCCCGCTGGAGAATGAATGGGACCGCCAGGACCAACTGAGGTGGTTCTCGCGAGATGACCCACCCCCACTCCAACAGCCGGAGCTTCTGAAGTGGAGGCACTGGCGGCCCGGGAAGATCAGGGAAATGGAGCCCACGACCCAGCGAGCACTGGAACTCCATATGCGCGGAAAATGGGCGGAACGGCTCCTTGCCCACTTCGCCCCCTTTGCGGAGCACATCGCATACATGCAGGACATCCTGGGGGAGGACTTCCGCAAGGAGGCATTGGACCTCTTGGGGGACAGCAGGTTCCGGACGCTCAGGCAACATTGCCTGGTCTACGAGAGTCTCCGCAAGAGAGGCTTCACCGTGATTCCATGGCAGGAGCGACATGTCCGCTCTCTCCTCAACCAGCTCGCCGATGAGGAGGTCACCCCGTGCAAGTTGCGGCAGGTGTGGAACACCCTCAAGTGGTTCTCCAAGACCTTCGGATTGCTGAAGATAGATGAGCTCCATCGCCTCAAGTCCAAGAAGAGCTCATTGGAGAAGGCGCTCACGGACACGGTCACCAGGCCACAGCGTAAGGCGGTGGTCCCCAGCAAAGAGGTCATATGGGCTCTGGAGGAGGGGGCCGGCTACGATCGCCTGGGTGCCACCGGCCCCGGCACGCAGGAGGCCCCGGCCGGGAAGGAGCAGACACGAGGTGCTGGACGCTTTCATCCTGGGTTTCGCCCGGTTCCAGGTTGGGTGCAGCGCTCGCTTCAATGACCTCCAACATGTTCACCCCAAGGACCTTATCCACACCAGCAACACTGTGGAGCTGAAGGCCTGGCAGACCAAGACGGTCTCAGCAGCACGAATCAATCGCAACCCTTGATTGCTCCGAAGTACAGCTTCACGGGGATCCCCTGGTGGACTACCTGGGTGGCCTCGGTAAGGCGGTTGGTATCCGAGGAGGCATTCCAGGACATGGACTACTTGCTCCCGACGGTGAGCAAAGACTTTGCAGGGCTGATCCCGAGGCCTTCCACACCGGAAAGGGCTCTGAGATGGCTCAAGGATGCTATTCTCCGTCGGGGTGTCACCCCGGGGTTGGTGAAGCCGCTGTCGTGGCACTCGTTCCGAGTGTTCATCCCGGACTGCGCCTTCACAACCACGTTGCGCTTCTCCCGCACGTAGACATCTGCTGTGCTCTCCGTGAGCCAGTTGCCCAGGTACATGCGGCGCTCCCGGGGATCCCCATCTGGGGCCAGGTAGCGCAGAAGGTCCCCAACCTGAACCTCGGGCCAGGCAGGGAACGCAGGGAGGACTTGAATCACCCGGACTGGGCGGACCCGCTCCCGCCGCCAGCAGTGGACATCACGGACGCAGGACCGGAGGGCCGCGGGAACCAAACCGAAAGGGAAGGGGAGGCATCCCCCTCAGTACCCTCAGGGAGCGCGCCATCGACTCGCTCATGGTCAGTGGTGGAACACGGACCCGAGGACACACCAGTGAAGGCTAAGGACCTGTTTCCCGCCACCCCGGACCTCCCCCTTCGGGTGGTGGCGGCGGTCAAACGCACAGGCAACGCCGGCCAGTCCAGAATCCACCTGCTGAATGTCGAAGGCACGGCCGTGGGGTGTGGTTGGCGACCGGCGGCTTCTAAGATCCAGGAGCTCTCTGTGCTGGACTACATGACGGAGCAGGAGGCCTATGGCAAGTGCGAACGTTGCTTCAAGAGGTATGGCTTCCCGGCGGACTGGGCACTGGAACCTGCGGAGGTCCCCACACTGCAGGAGGACTCGGACTCCTCGGCGGACTCGGGCTCTAAAACGGATGACTTGGTGGACACCCAGTCGGAGACCGAGGTGGTGGCCCTACCGTTGGCAGCCTAGGTGCCCCCGGCCCTGGCGACCAAGGGGATGGGAGGCCCGGAGCAGGGCCCTGGCCAGGGCCCTCAGCACAGACTGGCATCCTTCGGAAATGGCGGGTGTGCCAGACTGTGTTTCGGAAATGGCGCTATCAGTCTGCACACCCGTTCTTCAGTTTTTGAGATTGTGAGTTGGGTGGCCCATGAGACCCATCCAGCCTTTGACATCTGACAGGGGAAGATGAGTCCCTGGCACCAACACACTGCTCGGATAAAAGAGTTATCGCGTGCTTGTGTGTGGTGCCGTTTGGTTAGCTTGCATACACTTTGTTAATGTTGAAACGCATGTGGAAACATGAACTGTGTTTGCAATGCTTGACCATAATGGCGCATGCCATTTTGGCTCAAGCTTTGCCCTGGGTTCTTTGAACCCAATTTGTGTGAAAAACCCACCCACCCACACCAAGGTCGGAGGTCATGGCGGCCAAACCACCGGAGGAGGTCCCAGCGGAGTTCAAGGAGGACGTGGCAAAGTTGCACAAGCCACTGGCGGCCATCCTGGTGGGAAAGGAAATCCCCTGGGCCACCCAGGCGGCTCTGGGCGCATCGGGATACGTCACGGTGAAGACCTGGCGGATCACTGGGACACCCCGGCGGCGGCTACCTGGGATTCCGGGATGGGGAGAACGGGTTCAACGCCCAGACCTCGGCCTTCACGGCGACGCGCCTCCTTCAGGCAGTTCGGGTGGCAGCCAACTTGGTCCGGGGGGGCAACCAAGGTGATCACCCGGCGGGCCAGGCGGGCCCGACAAAGGCGCCTTGGAGGTCCTGTGTGACAGGCGCCAGCTGGAAGATGCTTACGTGGCCACGCATGGGACCCCGAAGCCGAGGTTGGAGTTCCAAGGGAGTGATGGCTACCTCAAGAAGCAGTGGCGCATGATTGCCAAGGGTGAGCTGGGCTACATCCCACGACGCTTCTGATGTGCACGGCAGCACTGTTAAAGTTTGGCAAGTTGAGGGTTATGAAGGAGGAGCTGGATGATTGGTATGCCTGGTTCTATGGGGAAGACATCGCCGGCAGGAAGCCTCCCCCGAGCGACACCACCTTGCTGTTCGCAGAGCGCAATGCATGGCGCAAGATCCACGAGATGGTGCACCAGGGCACCACTCTCTCCGATGCCCTCAAGAATATCAGGGGCGACTTCCTCTTCTGGCAACGGGAGGTCTATGAGCACCTCAACAGGGCGCCGGAGAAGGGGAAGAGCAAGAGCAAGGCACCCAAGGTGTGGCAGACTCAGTGGGAGAAGCCCAAGAAGGGGGGGAAAGGTTCCTGGCCCTCGGGGCCGACCCGGTCCAAGCCGAAGGGCAAGGGCGGCAAGGGGAAGTCCCCCAACACCCCCTCGGTTCCATGGCCGGACCACTGGGCTTTCAAGAATCCCAAAGGGGTGGCGTACTGCAGAGATCATCACCTCCACAACAAGTGTTCGGGATCATGCGGCCGATCCCACAACTGCCCGGTCAGGAAGGATGGGTGGGTGTGCGATGCCCCCCCATCGAAGCATGTGCCACAGGCATGCCCACACCTTCCCAAGTGACAGGAGGCCACTCAGGGTGCCATAGGCCCCGTGGCTTCCTGGTCTCCGTTGGGACCACAGGCCACCAGTGCGAGAGTGCACACAGAGGGGGAGAGCCAACCCCACCAGAGCCACAGCGGAAGGCAGACAGAGCGGGGGAGGCCAGGACGGCCTCAGGTGGGAGGGGACTTCTCCAGGGTGCCACCGGCCCCGGAAGCCCCTCCACCGAGGAAGAGGAGCGGACCCAGCCAGGGCACTCCAGAAGGGCGGAAGCATCCCTTTCCCCCGCACCCACCGAGGCAGTGGGAAGACCCCCCAGAGAGACCCAGAGGTGAGGATCCGCCCGGCAAGGGGCGTTCCAAGGGCGGGAAGAACCGCCAGGGCAAGCAGCAAGCCCAGGGACAGATGACGGGAGGGTCAGACAAAGGACACACGGAATCCCTAGGGGGGGCAAGCCCCACCTTCCCATGGATGCAGGACATCCGGAAAGAGTGAGGGTAGACTAAGGTGGACGCCACGTCCGGTGCCGGTCGTCAAAGCCGTCCCTCATCCTGCTGGGAAGGATGATGCGGGGGCCCTGGATGCTTACCTCCATGAGTACATTTGGGCGGTGGACATCAGGCGAAAGGGTGGAGACCTTGGACAGGACATGCTGGGAGATGAGCCTTACTCTACGATGTGCTCCATGGCCATGGCGGGCAAGGTCGCCTTTGTGGGGGGCGGCCCCAACTGCAGGACGTGGAGCATCCTCAGATGGTTCCCCAAACCGGGTGGCCCGCCGCCGGTGAGGGGCAGAGCGGAGCAGACCCTGTGGGGCTTGGAGGATGGAGCCCCGGGTTATGGAGGACACGGACAAGGACAGCGTGCTCATGCTCCGACAGATAGATGTACCTGACCTCGCTGGCCTACAAGGGGCTAGGTCAGCTAACGGTCCCGCAGGTGCAAGAGCCCGAGCGCAGCGAGGTGCTCATCGATCTGGGTCACACGGGCCTACATTCAATGGGCGAACGCACTCCACCACTCCCTCATCAAGTTTGACGAGTGCCGCCTGGGCCAGGTGGTAGTGAAGTCCACGACATTGTCAACGGACCTTCCCCTTCACCATTGGCATGATCTGCGGTGCAACCACGGGCTCACCCCAGGGGGGAAAAGCTCAACTCCAGTGACCTCAGCCGGTACCCAGAGCAGATGATGCAGGGTCTCGCAGCGGCCATCCTTTGCCGAGCGGGACCCGTCCTGGAGGCGCTGAGGCCGGGGGGCACGGTGCCCCAGGCGAACCCAACGACCCCCCCGAGGCGGCAGAGGGAACCTTCTCCCAGCACGCCGGGGGACAACAAGCGCCAGTCCCGGAGGCTGAAGGCTGGCCAACAAGCGTTGGCGGGACTAACCTTGGGCTCACTTCCGGTCTCGGCCTCGGACAATCCGGAGGTCCGGACACCGACACAGAGGACTGGCGAGACGGACGAACTTTGGGGGGGAACTCTTTCCCCTGAGCCATGGGCACACCATGGCATGGAAATCTCGGATCGGCCCACCATCCTGCCGATCACGCACGACCCAAATCTCTCCGACAAGGTCATGTACCTCCAGATGGCCTTCAAACAGCGCCCCCTAAGGGACGGAGGGGGAAAGCCCTCGTTGGGACGGCTGGCTCCATGGACTCGGCCACTGTCCAAAGCAGCAGCGATGGGGGCCAAGATCTATGTCCTCACTTCGCCATGGGTGGACAAGCTCCAGGAGTCGCTCTCGTTGGGGGACGGGTCACATCCCTTCCCGGAGGACCTGCTGGAGGATATCAGGGAGATTCTGGCGCCGGGGGCAGGCCGACCAGCTGACGGCCAACCCTTCTTCCTGGACATCTTGCACAGCGTGGCGCTGAACATTCAGGACCCCGACCACCAGTTTCCCCGGGATCTGGAGCAAGGGGTCCCACTGGGGGTCACGGACCCACCCCTCACCTCGCCGGGCATCTGGCCACTCAAGAAGGAGCTGAAAGGGGAGGAGCCGGAGTTCCAGCGGGCAGGGGTAACTACCCCTCGGCGGATCACTTCAGCGAGCTCATCCGGGGCACATTCCTGGAGGAGGTCCCCATGGGCATGGTAGAGGGCCCCTTCACTAAGGTGGAGGCAGCATCGCGCTGTGGCTGCGAAATTGAGGACCTCTGTCCCGGCCCCCTAGCGGGCATCGACGAGGGGGACAAGATCCGCACCATCTACGATGGCTCGGTGGGCGGGGCCAATGACACCATCAGGAACCAGACGGTGGAAAGGACGACGGCTCCGACTGTGCTGGATGGGGTACAAGCTCTTCATTGGCTACATGCGGCAGCTGCGGAGGGACCCCCCTCTCAGGGTGCCCCTGGCCCCGAGAGGGAGGTCGTCAAACCTCCACCTGCGGGCTGGCTATGGCCGGAGCCGGGCACCAGGTGGGTGCTGCTACAGGCGGACGTCACCAAGGCCCACCGGAGAGTGAAGGTCCTCAGGAAGGACTGGCGGTTCCAGATAACCTCACTGGGGGAAGAATGGTGGGTGAACAAGGTAGGCACATATGGCATGGCCAGTGCCCAATCCTACTGGGGACGCCTGGCAGCCCTTCTACTCAGGGTCCTCTACGCACTTTTCCCTCAAGTGGATTGGAACTTCGTCTTGCTTCGAAGCGAGGGGGCAGTAAACTTGGCGGTGGCGCTGCTGGCAACACTCCTGGCCTTGGGCACCCCGCTTAGCTGGAAGAAGACGCATTTGGCGGAGGTTAACACGTGGCTGGGTTTCGTGGTCCACCCGAACATCCCGCAAATTCTCATGGCCGCCAACAAACACATCCTGGTTATGGAGGTTTTGCAGACCATGGTGGAAGGGCAGGCGATGCACTCAAAGGACATCGAGAAGGCCCTGGGTCGCATCCAATGGGCGACTGCTGCATGTCCGCTGGCGAAGTCGATGCTCCAGCCACTTTGGGCCTGGAAGATGGCCACCACCACGGTGGGGCAAGGTGGTCAGGATGCTGGCGTTCATGCTGCGGTTCCTCTTCAACACGCCCTTCGTCCAGTACTCCCCTTACTTGCCGAAGTCCTCTTGGTGGGGTTGCAGCGATGCTAGCGCCTCGGACGAAGGACTGGCATTTGTGGGAGGTTGGTGCTCCAACAAAGTGGAGCCGGAAAAGAAGGAGGTGTACTGGTTCCACGAGCAGATCCACGTGGAGGAGTACCCTTGGGCATTCAAGAATGGGGATCCCAAGCGGAGGATTGCGGCTCTGGAAATGCTGGGCACGCTCTTCCTCTGTAACATGATCCTCACGCACCAAGGCCCTCTGTCCTCCCGGGTCCGACTCCCGGTGGGCAGTGACAATCAGGGCAACGTCATGGCGATGCTCAACCTTGGATCCAAGAAGCCCTACACGGCGGCGATCCTGATGGAGCTGGTCTTCCTGCTCCACACCCATGGCTGCTCGCTGGCGGCCAACCACGTGCCCCGAGAATTCAATCAATGGGCTGATGAGCTGACGCACCCAGATTTCTCTGGGTTCGACCCTTTGCACAGGGTCCCCAAACAGGAACTCTGCGAGGAGTTCGTTTTTCTCCCGCGTCTCCTGAATGGAGATGCATTTGATCTTAGCGTGGGCCCACCCATGCTCCCGTGACCGGAGCCGGTGGGTGACTCACTTCCCCTGGTGGCAGACCCCCCTGTGGCCTGGGTGCCCCGGGCCCCGGCTCAGGGGCGGGCGCTATCAGTCTGCACACCCGTTCTTCAGTTTTTGAGATTGTGAGTTGGGTGGCCCATGGGGCCCATCCAGCCTTTGACATCTGACAGGGGAAGATGAGTCCCTGGCACCAACACACTGCTCGGATAAAAGAGTTATCGCGTGCTTGTGTGTGGTGCCGTTTGGTTAGCTTGCATACACATTTGAATCTTGACAACGTGAGGGTTTTTACAGGTCATCCAGACTGAGTATCCTTCGGAAAGGACAACTGTTTAGAGGCCCTCACTGCCGAATGGGGCCGTTGTGTGTGCCTGATGTATGATCGCAAAAACTAGTACGTGTCCACTTTTGTGGATGGACCCAATCCTGCACCACCTAAGAAATGCTGGAATGATGATTCCCCTGAAAATACCAGCAAACAATGGTTTCGAATGGTTTCAAAGAATGGTTTCAAAGTGGTGCAGGTTTTTGGATTGGTAGAACTGCTGTGATAGTGCAGCCCGTGACAAAGCTAGACATTGGTTGTGTTGGTCATGACTGGCACATAGTCTCTGACAATTTCATTGATAGTCTTCTGTTGGTTTGGGACCAGAACCACAGCCAGGGCGAACAACCCAATTGGTCCACGTTCTTTACAATGCTGTCCAGGGCTCATCCATCACATGTTTTTTGTTTTGATGACCGCCAAAATGGCTGCGGGGTTCCTGTTGGTTCTGAAGAGCAAAATGCACAAGATTGCACACGCCTCCCAAACAAGACGAGGAGGCCCAAGAAGACACAAAGCCTCCAAGGGTGGTACCGCGTCTCCTAAAATCCGCCGAGCCGTTAGCGGCCGAACGACTGGCGCAGAACGCGCAGGACCTCTGCGCCTCAGCCGTGAAGCATGCTGCCCGGAGCCCAAAAGTGTCCAGAGCGACCAGCTTTGGATTTGGGGAGAGGATTTCTTTCGTGTGTTGGTTGTCTCGGCATCCAGTGCAACAAACAAACTTTGGCCAAAAAACTTCAGCCCAAAACAAATGGCCCCCTGGCGGTTACCAGACGAGCTGCCAGCCCCTCCCGTGCGTGCGCGCTATGTCGGCCTGCATGGCTCAGGAAGCCATGGCAGATGGCCTCGAGGCCTTTAGCCACGACGGCGCACCCGAGCGCTTCCAGAGAACAGGCGCGGATTCGGAGCCGGACGCGGGCTGCGGTAACTGCGGGAAGGAGTTCACGGGTGCAAGGGACATGGGTAACTCACCAAAGTTTTTGCTCCAAGGCTAGGTTATTTTTTGGGGTAGACTAAACGTATTGAGTTTAGCCCAGATTTGGGCGAAGTTTAGATGGGAGTTCTGTAGGATGTTCAAGCAATCAGTGGTTCAACAAACATGATCAGATAGGTGGTTGGATGACTGAGATCTGAAAGGGGTGGGAATTAGGCATTGGCTGTGGCGACGTGTTCTATTTGAGCGGGATGGTTACGAACTGAATCGCAGGACATAAATTGTCAACCATCACCCAAGCAGGGCCAGAACCATGATGGCAGTTTGAGACATGTCCAAGCACCCTCCAAGGGAATTTAAGAGGTGAGCCACGCCAAAACCTGTATGAAGGTTAGTAAGGGACACTCCCCTTGCCGTTGGCTGCCTTCGCTGCCTCTTCAATTCTTGTTCGGGGGATCAACCATTTTTATACCGATGGGTTTTGAGTATGACTCTGCTGCCCTTCATTACCATTTGCCCGTGGTTGCCATTTGAATCAATTGATAGCCGCCCTCATGGCGGTGCTCCAGTTGAACCCTTTTTCTCAGCAAGTGGGTCTGTACCCTATTGGTGTCTCAAGGGAAAAGAACCCAAAGGAAACCCGATGCCATTTTGCGTCCACTGAAAAAAGAGACCCCCCACAGATTTTTGCTTTGTTATCCTTTTGTTGGCGTTTGGAGTAAAAACTGAAAGGAAAAACCGATGCCATTTTGGGGGTCCACAAAAAAAGACGGACATAGGGGAAGCGCAACTCGGAAGCGCGCGTGGAATGCCGCCAGGCCTCGTGTGCCAAGCCCTGGCAGAGAATTTGTCTGTGTCCGAGGGCTACCCATACGAGGCCTGATTGAAGGGCGCAGATCGGAGGGGCCAGTCTGTGTTGTTTTTCTCTGTTTGTTTTTGGCTTTTGTTCAAAGCTTGCGTTGGTTTCCACATCATTTTGCCGGTCGAGGGAGCAAAACCCGGCCATTCTGCGGGGGATCACCGGGGCATCCTGTGCTTGATTTACACCCTGGGGAACGGGTGTGAGTTCAGAGGTCTTGGGGCCAATCTTGGTACAGGATTCCAGAGCCTTAAAAAAAGCTGCAAGGGGTTGTGAAAGAACCACTCAAAGGTAATGTTGTCACCCTTGTTTTTGTTCTGCAGTAGGCTCCACACCGCAAACTGGTCGACCCAGGAGACAGGCTTCCTATCTTGCACAAAAGGGTTGCCTTTTCTACCAGGGTCACTACACTGGAATTCCTATGTTGGCTCGGAACCATATTCCAGAGTCGAACTCTGTTGATTCTTGTGTGTCGTTCTGCTCCCGCCTCCCTGTGAAGCCCATGAAGCTGGAGTTTACTCGGACCTGTTCGCATTCACTTCCCGCGGAAGCTGCCAGCCACACGTGCTTGCAAGTAGTTGTTCAAACTGTTCTATTTAAACTTAGGAGCCTCAAAACAGAAACATGTTTTTGCTTTGTGGCCTCGGCTTTCATTCCAACGAACAAGGGTTTCCGCCAAACATATATATGCACACGTATTTGTTTGTTGCTCTGTGAGCACCGCAAGTTGGACGATCACATGGCTCACAAGACCTGGGGTCAGGGATCTGGGATGGTGAACTCTAGGGCCTAGGGAATTGTTCAACAACCTTCGTGATGGTTGTTATCAAGGGAACCATGACCATGCTGACCGTGGCTGAGTCTTGATAGTTTTAGTTTGGGAAGGAGGAGAAACGCGGGCCGCCCAAATTTCCCACACGAATCCTGTTTGGGCCCATTTGTAGGGCAGACAGTGCTCACATCGACAAAGAATCCTGGATACCCGTATTGGGTGCGATGGCCCAATACATATATTATATAGTGGAAGCAGCACGCGACAAATGATGTGTTACCAATGAGTTGGCAAGAAAATACGGTTGCTACACATTGCGAGGGTGGATCGGGAAGGCTTTTGTGGCTAAAGATGGTTTCGCATTTGCGAATGTACATCAGCTAGCATCTCGTTTGAAACATTGTAAAGCCTCAAGACAGACCTGATTGAAGATGGCTTTGCATTTGTACATCTAGCATCTTGATTGATATTACCAACAAACCATTGGTTCCAATGGTTTCCCCTGGTTTCGACGTGGTGCGAAGTGGAATTCGTCCATCCACAGTATGGACCAGGGGCCAACGAAGCCAAAGACGCGGCTAGGTCATGGCAGAAGCCACGGCGGGCAGCTGAGGTCCTTGGAATGCCCAGTGCGTTAAGTGCATTTGCAGCCGTCAAAATGGTTTCTTGGTTTCAGAAAAACACACTCAGACTGGGGTTAGATAGAAGCACCATAGGAGTCCCTGTTGGTGGTTTTGCCAGAAAAATAGATGGCGATTCCTGGTTTACCTGGCGGTTTAATCATCTACCAGGGCCATCTAATTCCCCTAAAAGGACACCTATGGTTAAGTTCCACCAGAAGGGCATTGCTTTCCACCAGAACACCACCCAGAGTCTATCAAAAAGAGGAGGTGTTTATGCTGTGCTTTTTTGGTTGAAATCCATGAGGAGCCTTAGTTTTGGCAAACAGCCAATTGCGGAGAGTTTGTTTCGGACGGTGGCATCCCAAGATTCCAGGGCGCTGTACTGAAACTGCAAGAGACGATGGTCCTTGGCTGCCCTGTAGGAACGGGAGGAGCAATTGGCGGTGATTCATGGGCAAAGGTCGGATGGCGTCATGGTGGAAGCTAGCCATAGCCTGAAGCCGGACTTAGCAATGGGCTCTTTGAGAAAAATGACCGCTAACGCCGATTTTAGGAGTCGACATTCCCACACTGTTGTTTTTTGGTTGAATTCCCGCATTTGTTGGTTGTTTTTGTTGAACGTTCCCACATTTTTTGTTAAACCGTTCATGATACGACATGTTTGGTTGTTGGTGAATCCGCTGGCTCGTTGTGGGCCTAACACTGAGTCGCCGTGGGAAATTTTTCGACTCAGGTGGACAAGTGGATCGCCTCAGAGGGGCACCGCCGAAATCTGCTGGGGCCCTTCAATGTGTGCGGGATAGGCGCGGCATTGGCTCCACATGAACATAGTGAAACGGGGGGTTTTTGTGGTTGAGTCAGTACCCTTTGTGGGGTTGCTTCTTCAAAGGAAGACCAGAGGGAAATCCACCTTTTGGGGGTCCCCTATGTTAGCCGCAGTGAAGGTAGCCCCTTCGGCTGAGATTCTGGTTGGATTTCTGAAGGAACTGGGCCGAATTTACTTTGATACACCTGGCAGGCTGGTCCTCGAACGACAGATGTATATATGCCTGCCCGGCGATGCTTGACGGGGGAGAAGGGATATGGGCCAGGCATCAAAGTTGCTAAGATCCACACGTCAAAAAACACATGGGTCTGTCGTTTTTCAGGATACCTGTTTTTGCCCCCCCAAAAAAGTAAATAGCAAGTAAATAAAGGGAAACCAAGAGGAAAACCGCCTTCTTTGCGGGTCCCCAAAAAGACAAAACACACATGCTGCCACTGTCGTCCACCAAACGTTGCGTAAAGCAGAGGCGATGTGGAGTTTGGCCGATGTGCCAGGTGACCCAACTTTTGGCCTTCGTGGACCTGGAGAAAGACGAAGATCGGCTTTCAGAGGTGCGGTTTTCGTTCGGTCTTCTGGAGGTCGTGGGGAGGAGAGGCGAGTAGTGAAACCACCAGCATGTGAGTTGGGGCTTTGAAGCCCTTTTTTGGGAGGTTGGTTGGAGCAGTGGGACTATGTGTTCTTATCTCGGGCCACAATGTTGACCCCATGTTAATCACACCCTGGTATTATTTAGGGGGGTGCTCCCCTCCAAAAGGAATTCCCCAGTAAACCCAGGGACGCCCTATGAACTAACCAGGGTTGAAACAAATATGGGGTCAACATGAGTTAAAATGAAACCACCCGCATGTGAGTCTTTGCAGTTGGGTCGGAGCTCAGTGGCACTGTGGCCTCTCCGGCTTCAGCTTGTGGCCATGTCTGTGAGAGATCGCGCACGCAACACGGCCAGGTGCTGGATGTGGCCTGGAGGCGAACAATGCAGTTCTGCGCTGAGAGTCGAGGTGGAACCTGCGATTGGACCGGTGCCCTTCATCTTGTCTTCACCTCGCGAAGGAATTCGCATCTTCGGCTATGCAGGGCCTCAGTGCCCTATACCCGAATTAAGGTGAATTCACTCCCCAAAGATCCGTTTGAGAAGCTATTTCCTGGTTCGGAGGTCACTTAATTGGAAATCCAGATCTTGCAGCATGCACGGCTTTTGCTAGCCGTTTTGCATCAGGTCACTGGATACGACGCCAGTCTTGTGCTGCATTGCAGGCGTGCCCAACCCGTCGCAACGCTGAGTCTGCCTGATGGATGTGCATGACGTTCTCTTCGCTACAGATATATGCCGTTGTGGCGTGGAAATCAATGTCCACTTGTTGCAACAATTCGCAGAAATGGAAGTTCTGTAGGGTGTCGTCAGTATCGATCGTTCATGTTTTTCAAATTGCCTTGCCACTTCAATCACTTTGGAAGGGTCTACAAAAGATATCGGCATGAGGTTCTCGGAGGCAATCTTGGCTGGGGGTGTAGGCTTGTGCAGGCCGAATGCTCAGGTTGTTGTTTCTCCCTCGTGTAGGCTGTACGCATAGGCCCTATTTCGTTGGACAAAGGGTTCCATGTTTTTTGCCAAGTCACTCATTTTCTTGGTGGCTCCCAGCCATCCCCTTAGCCTTTTGGCCTTTTAGTGTTTAGTGGGGATGTCCATTTCACCCATTAAAAGTTAAACTGTTAGCGGGGGGATCTGAGGGCAGCCCAGTCTGAACCTGGATTTCCCTTCAGGTTCCGGACCCACGAGACTGGTCGCGTTGACACCCTCTTACAATCTTTGCGAAGGCTTGAGGGCATACGCATGCCATGTGTTCATGCGGCCAGAAACGGGTGAGGAGTGAGGTCCTCGCCCTTCTGGGGCTCATAACCCCGCACATCGCTGGAAGGAAATGTTGATCCCAGATAAATATGCTTGATTAATAGGGTCAACCATAAACCATCCAACATCCCTCGAGTATTTGACCCCGGATCCAAGCGGAACCCGGCCGACCATTGGGGGATGTTCCCTGAAAAAGTGGTCTGAACCCCCACCAAAAGGGGACACCCCCTATGAATCAACCGGAGTTTGTTAATCTAATATTCCCATTAGTACACACGTGTGCTGAATCGCTGGAATTCTTAAGCCGAAGATGCCGAAGTGTACTTTGCCTACACAAACGGGCACACAAAAATCACGCTTTTTTTGGGCACTTGGGGAATTTGGACAAAAAAGAAACTGGGCACGGTGGCAAGAGTTGATTTTTTGGGCACTTTGGTTGAAAAAGCAACCGGTAGTGTGGTACTGTGGATAGACGAAATCCTGCACTACTTTGAAATCATGGGAAACCATTGTTGGTTGGTATTTGCAGGGGAATCATCCTTTTAGGGTCGCTGAGGTGGTGCAGGATTTCGTCCATCCACAGTAGTGGTATATTTTGGCTCTGTGCTCCCATTCTCGACTGGAGCCTCGCCGCTCGCCGCACGCTCGGTAGGCCTCGTCTTCGCGGGCTCCACTGGGGCGGTGGCGGGCGGATTGCTGGGCAAGGCCGCAGAAGCTCAGTGGGGCGTGAGGCGGGAGCTGAAACCAGCGAGCGAGCGAGCGAGCGAGTGGCGTCACTGCTTTACCCGGGTCACAACAACTGCTATAAAGCAGTAATGTTAACCCCGGATTAATAAACCCCTGATTGATTAATAGGGGGGTGTCCCCTTTTAGTGGGGCTTCAGACCACTGTTGGAGGGAACAGGACCCCAATAATGGGACAGGTTTTATTAATCCTGGGTCAACATTAGTTGGGTGCTGGTCATGTTGGATCTGCTTGACCTCCCTGCACAGTCCAACAGGCTATGGGCTTTGAGTTTTGACAGTTTCCCCAACACAGTGGATCCCAGTTACCCGTATAGTAGGCAACCAGTGGATTTTCCTTTTGGCTTTTATATCAGGCAAATGCATGGTTGTTGTTGGGAAACATTTTACATTCTTGCTTATTGTGGTTTAGTGGGAAAACCACACTTAACTGCTAAAATTTAAATTGTTGCTCCCCTTTCAACGACAACCAAGAATGGATCCGCTGTGGCAACAGATGGCAGGCCCTCCTCAGTTCCCGCTGCAGTGCTGGCACGGGCCAAGCGAGAGCCCATGGCCTGGATGGATCCCGATGAAGATGATCAGCTGACCAACTGGATACCCCGGTTCGTTCTCCCGAATGGTTCTGCCTTTTTGAAGGTTGGACCTCCCAAATGTTTTCTTCTTCTTTTTTTTCAGGTTTTCCTTACTGGTTTCTGCAGGGGTTCATTCCCTATTCTTTTCAACCATCGTTCTTTTCGAAAGCCGGATCCGTTTTCTTGGGTTTCCGGAGGTTTTCGAAAGAAGGATCCTTGCAAAGAATGGGGAAGGTAGCACTAGACAACTGGAAGGGTCTTTTTGCCACCTTTTGCCAGACCCCGGAGCCTCCAAAAGCGGCGATAGTTCCAACGGAGATCACCGATCAATGGATCAACTGTTGATTTGGGGCAATCCAGTGACCCCCTGTACCCCATTTCAATCAACCAGGACCCTTTACGGCCTCGGTTCTTCGGCATCCATCCAAAATCCTGCCAGATTTTTTGGTTTTCCCATGGTGTCCCACCGCGAATTGCGGAAAATCAGATTGGCGATCAGGGACCAGTTCGAACCAGTCACATGGAATTTTAGATGTTCAAAGTCAGGCTCGGGCACCTGGGTTTGCGGATTTGAGATGGTATTTGAGATGGTCACTGTTCTTGGTTCGAGCTTGCCACAAGAAAGCGATGTTGAGGTTAGCATCTTAGGCTTTTGGACGCTTATTTGTCATACAGCACTAGAACCAGATCAATCTGGTCAATCTGGGAGGTTCAATATTGCGCTGTCCCGACCTATGTTTGGGTTTATCTAAAAACTAGGCAAGTCCCTACAAAATGGCGGCTTTCTTTTGGTTTTCCTCTTCCAAGAGGGTCCCTTCAAAGGGAGACCCTTTGTGCGAACATAGCCATGTAGCCGTATGTAATGTTCTGAACTTTGGTGAATGTGTTTATTTGGGATTGCATGGCATGGACTTCAAGTCATAAATCGCTCTGTCGAGCGCAGAGCCGAAAGTCAAATTTGAGTCTTTGCATTCTGACGGCAGAAAACCATCTTTCTCTCGGACCTCGCAGATATTCGGCTGGCATTTGTCCTGCCAGAACTGTGAATGGCTGCAAGCTCTCGGTGGGAAACTTGCTTTGTGCAGGGCCCCTACCCTGAGAGCACTGTTCAATGGTTCATAGTCTCAGCTGAATAGGAGTCACCGCCATTCGATTCAAAGTTAGTTTGTGTTGAGCTTTAAATATCAGCCTTACATTTGCAGGTGTTTTTCGTTCATTTGGGCTTCATGATCTTGGATGCCCGCAATTTGTTTTGCTCCAATGCCCATGTAAATTTTGAGGCGACCCCTCCACCGATTTGAAGGCCCTCGGAGGATGCTCTTTACGCGCAACACGAAGTCAGGGGAGTCCTGGGCTGGATTTGGCCATGGTTCAAAACCGTTTTGGATCCCATTTTGGGATAGGTGAATTCACCACCCATTTTAGAACCTATTTTGGTGGGGATTGGGATGTTCATTGGGGGTACGGGGTTTCGACCCATGGCCATTTGAGAAGCACAACTCGCGCTTAGGGTCTGGCCGACACGATGTACAAATTGCGGCGCTGCCGGGGAGATCTTGTGCCGAGCTCAGAACCTGCTCGGTCATCCAGCCTTGTGGGGACGACCCGAAACGGGTCGAAAACAACCGGGAAGTTGTCTTGAGAACGGGGTACCCCGTTCTTGGTTGGTTTTGAAGGAAAACTCGTTTTCGGGGGTCCCCTTAAAATAGAGTCACCCAAATGGGTTCCTTTGTGCAAGCTCGGAAGCCGTCAATCAGCTGCGCCTTCGAGGTTGTCACAGACAGATCGCAGTCCTTTGTGTAGCCGTGGCGGCCTGAACTCGCGAGGTCGGGGATCTCTCTTGGTGGCTCCCGAAGGACATCCGGTTCAACTTAGCTTTTTGGCCTAGTGTTTGGTGGCAGTTTCCATTTAAACCACGAAAGTTTGTCGCTTTTGGCGGGGGATCAGAAAACGGGCAGCCCAAAGTTCACCATGGGCCAGAGTCTTTGCAAATGATCTTTGGTCTGGGCATCCGAGGCAGGTGTTTGTTGCCCAGTGCTTCCATCTGCCTGTAAGGTTCTGTAGCCACCACCCTTTCAGATGGATCATGGCTGATTACCTGCTATTCTGGTTGTAGCTGATTTTTGGTATAAACATACAACACATCCGGACAACAACAGCAACAGTCAAGAAACATATGGATTCTTTTGTATTGGGTTTTGGTTTCAGCCCGAGGCAGGTGTTCTGTGATGCACAAGCCCGAAGTAAGCAGCCCCCCAATGCTGCCTTCCGCCCAGACACTCCTGGGGCTTTCAATGGAAGACCTAACCCCTCCATTGGACACCCCGTTTCGGTGTTTGGGGGTCTCAAAACCTGGCTGTTTGAGGTCCCATGAATCGAATTGGAGCTGGGCGGTCCAAATCCCTCGATCCGAGGCTGCCATCCAGCCCCGGAGGACACTGAGGTGTGGTGCTTTGTGGACTGAGCGCCGAACCGAACTGCGCGATGCGAGAAAGAATCCGAAGGACCTCAATTTGGTGTGTCTGTTGAAGGGTTTTCCCTATTACACCCTGGGATTGCTGATTGATCTCAATCTCACCATAGCTTACTGTGTGTGCCCCCAACAGCGTTGTGGGGTCCAAAAAACAGGGTCCACCTTGAGAATTGGTCACCTTTGTCTAAAAACATGGCGGAAGTTGCTTTGTGTTGACCGCGTATTTGTTGGTGGACATGCAATATTCTTGCTTCTGAGACGACGTAGGCAAGTAGTGAATGAACATCGTTGACAACTCCTGATGACTGCATAGGATCTCCATTTGCAAGTGTCCGTATTGAATGTCACAAGGAAATCTATCGCGCAGCGCGGGCAAGGTGCGAAATTCAGCGTCGGCCGAAGCTTTTCCAATTGGCTTCATGCCTAGATGCCCCAAGAGTACTGAGTTGGGCGTCCAGGCCTTATCTGCGCAGATCAACCAGACCTCGCCACATAGATGACAACAATCGGCCCCTTGTGCTCATACGAGTTGTCTCTTTAAAGGTACCCCCGAAAACGTGGTGGGTGTGGGTCACAATGAAACCACCAGGGGACTGCAGGGTTTAGTCCATGTTACCTTACAGGGATCAATTTTGGGTACCCATTTTGACCCACAGTGAAAGTGGTTTCCCTTTTGATTGCTCTTCAAATTAACCCAAAGGAGGTGCCCCCAAACAAAGACACACCCATAAAAGCACGGCGACGCATCGGGAGATCTGCGGTGGCATTCCGCATATCGAGCAAGACCAGGCAGAGCTACATCCCTCAGAGCTGGGGTTCGTGGTATTTATAGGAGCCCACGCACGACAGAACCTCACTGTTGCTGGCAGGTGTTTAGTTTTGTTAGTTTGTTGGTTCGCTTTATGTTTAGTAGATGGCTGCAAACGACAAAGTTTTTGGCACCATACCAAGGGGTTGTAAAGATAAGACTTGATAACACCCAATGTTTTTTGATGTCCTTCTTGTTCAGGTTGGTGACCTTTTGTGCGCTAAAACTCTCTACCTTGGTGAACTTGCTTAAGGGGTCACACGCAACCACCAGTTTTGCAAGCAAACACATCCCATACGATGTCTGTGGGATCTCTGGAAGTTCCACTCTTCGGATGCTTCATGTCTTTTTTTGGAGTTGCGGGACTTCCTTGATGTACCTGCTACGCCTGGATTTCTTGATTCAGCAAGTACTGCTACCTACAGCTTGCTTGGCCAATATGTTGGTTTCATCCCGAACACGCCTGTAGATCTCTATCGCACAAGAATAATCCTTGTGGATCTTTCAATGAAACGGAGCCTGCCGTGTCCCAAAGAATGAGTTGAAGGGCAATGATGTATATGAGTGTGTGTCTTTTGAGGGTACCCTTTCACTTCTGTTCAAAGGAAACCCAGGAAAACCACCAATTTGGGGTCCCCCTATTTTGAAGCACAACTGTGTGCCTCAGTGCGCGAATTGAATTGTTGACTAATCAGTCGACAGCTTTTTGAAAGCTGTCCCTACCTGTCCTGCGACACTCTCGATCTATGTCATGAGATTCGGTGTCAATCAATAGGTTGGCAACAAGGACTGGATCTATCATCAATCTGAACAATGTTGTATTCTCCACAACCCCACTCGGTTGAAGAAGTTGGGGGGTCCTGGCTTGAACCAGCTTCACGCAGACAGGGGCAGCGTCGAGCCCCAAGCTTTCCTGTGAGCGTGAGTCAAGCCCGTGAGGCTTGCACACTGGAGGTCAATCACATCTCTGTCCTCAGTGCGAAGATCAGAAAAAACAGCTGGCTGGCGCTGAGTTTATCCAAAGCTGTCAGCTGCCCAATGCAGCCACTTGGTGTTGCTGGTCTTGGCAGGGCTTGCTTTTTGGCAGGGCTTGCTTTGTGACATGCCGTGACATCCCTGACGTGTTGACATACATCATGAGTCACTGTCACTGGTCATCGATGGCGAATCCGGGCCCTTCGCCGGCATGTCAATCGGGATGTTCCATCAAAGAGGGTTCCAGAGTCCAGCATTGCAGTGACCAGGTCACTGCACTGCCAGGCTTATCCAACCGTCAACCCGTTTGCGGTTTTGCCATTTTCCTTCATTTCAACCCAAAGCGAGCAGAAAGCGAAGCTATCCTCCGCCGGGCTTCTCGCCAAGTTCGCCTTTGGCTCGATGTTGCGCAGGTCAAGCCAGGTTGGGGTGCCGGCAAGAAGGTGTTCGTCATTCCTGTGGTGAACGTCGAGGTCCTGGCCTGAGTCCCCCCGACGGAGTGAACTGGCATGAACTGGCACAAGTTCTAGCTTGTTGGTTGATTGCTGTGGCAATTAAATTTGTTACCCACTTTGGGCTTTGTCTTAGGACGACAGGGCAGGCTCCCTTACAATCAAGTGCGGCCCGCTTCCTTTTGTCCGCATTTGTACGTGTCCGTGTGTCTGTAGGTGTGCGTCCGGGACCCATGCCTGGGCTGAACCAGAATGCGGTTCCATGATGGCCATAGACATGCTGTGGATGGACGATATCCTGCACCTAAGAAACCCTGGTTTCTGATGATTCCCGCGTAAATACCAAATAATACCTACAAACAATGGCTTCAACCAGTTTCAAAATGGTGCACGGCAGCATGGCAGGGGCCGTTTGCCGTGGTTTGTAGGCCCTTCTCTGGCCTGAAAACTGTGTGCATGGGTATCCTTTTCGGAAAATAGATGATGATTCCTCGTCGACCTAGTTGTTTCACAATCCACCAGGGCCATCTATGTTCCCACGGACAGCTGTGACAGTTTGTTTGTTTGGACAGGCTGCTGTCGCTCCAGGCTGTGCTCAAAAATCGCAACGCGGAGCGTGAGGTCTTTGTGCCCGGCTGCGGTGGACCTTCAGTCCAGCCCCACTTGCAATCGGCAGTCACCTCAGAGTACGTCCCATGCCACCGAAGGCTACCAAAGGCGAGTCAGAGCCTGTGCCACCAAAGGCCACGAGGAATGGGAGTGTCTTTTGTTGAGGGGACCCACAAACGGTTGGTTTTCCTTTTGGTCGTCCTTTAAAACAACCAGAAAAGGGGAGCCAACTCCAATTGAACCGCACCCAAGATTGAGGTTCCAGTTGAATTCTCTTGTGCTTTCCACAACATGCGAGGGGCCAAATCCATGGGATTCCATGCTGCGCCGTCAGGTGCCCGAAGTGGCGAACCGGGGCTGGCGTGACTATGGTCGTGGCCACAGTCGTCAGCTCGCGGCGAGCCATGCGCTTTCCTTCAGTGAAGTCACATACTTGCGGGAGTCGAGAAGGAGACTTTGGTTCATTTTGCTTGGATGTTGGGACTTTAACTTTTTGCCAACTAGAATGGGTTTTCCATTTAAACCACGAAAAGTTAAACTTTTAGCAGGGGAGCAGAAAGCAACCCAGGAGATGTCATCAACTTGAGGTTGTTGACTGTGCTTGTTCACCCCTTGACTAGTTGCTCGCCACGACTCGAA
This sequence comes from Effrenium voratum, assembly GCA_963377175.1. NCBI lineage: Eukaryota > Dinophyceae > Suessiales > Symbiodiniaceae > Effrenium > Effrenium voratum. The sequence continues at coordinate 27,280 of CAUJNA010000423.1, read as the reverse complement.
GGGCTTTTGAAAGCCTCGTGACAAGGGAGCCATGGTTTGCTTTTATTCACAAAGAGCTTTGGGTGTGTCGTTTTTGGGGAACCCCCCTTTTGGTGTTTTTCTCTTTTTTTTAAAGGAAAGCCCAAGGAGAGCACACTATTTTGGAGGGGGTCCCAACCAAAAGACAGAGCCTCATAGGCTGAGCCTCATACGTCAGCCTCAAGCCTAAGGCAACCAGCGCGGCCTGGAGCGCCTGGCTCGCATGTTCAAGGACCCGCTAAACGCGCGCAACGCGATGCGTTGCGTGGTCGAAGTAGGGACTTGGACTCAGAAATTGTTCCGACGGGCTTTCCAAAAAAAATTGACCTGGAAAGGGTACCTAATATATTTTAACAAAAATGCGCACGAACGCGCGTTGCTCTTGGAGCTTTTGATGTGAGTCCCTGAGGGCGTGCTCAATCAGGCAGCTCCCACGTCACACAACTTGGAGACCTTAAAAGGCTCCATTCTATTCGCCAGGCAGCTGCCAACAGGACGCAACCCATGTTTGTGCGATGTTTTGAATATCCTTTCATGCCCGGCCCTGGGAATGTTCCAGCTTCCCGCGAAGCCGCGAAGCCTTACGTAGGAGCTTGGCATCCCAGCCACTGCCGTCATCAACAGCGAAGCAGCGAAGGTCGAGAAAGTGAACAAGGCGACCTGCGGGGCCCATCTGGAGCCCTGGGGCTCCACTTGGTTGGATGCTAGGTCCAGTAGTGCGCTTTTACCGTTCCTTTGTTTGGGGAGGGTTCCCCTAAATAGACTACAGAAAAAAAAGGTACCCTTATTCTAGCCTCTCTACTGGGAGGGTTCACCTAAATAGACTACAGAAGAAAAGGGTACCCTTATTCTAGCCTCTCTACTGGAGGACCTAGGATGACTTGCTCCGGGTAAGTCCAGTCAACCCTCTTGACCTGGTTGCTTTGCTTGGTTCCTCTGTTTCGAGTCGACCGCTCCAGAGTGAGAATCACCTCTTGAGGTGTGGCTTCTGGGGATATATACCTTGAGAAATTCTGACATGCGAGTTTTGCTAAGTGTGGCAAAAGGGTGCTGAACACACCAGGCTTCGGGCAAGCTGCTCTTTTCACCACCAGATCCGGTTGCCGTGTTGAGGCACAGTGCCACAACCTAAGTTATGTCAGATCGAAATCTGACATACCGAATTCGACCCAAAGACCCAACGGAAAATCTGTCATTCGCCCGCGGATTGACTCAAGTTGCGTTTGCCCACGGTAAGACACAACCGTTGGAAGGCGTCCCCGCTGGGATTCCATCTGAATCCCGGGGCGTTGAGCGTTGAGCGTTACGCGTTTAGCGTTAAAGCAAGCACTGCGCCCGCTGGAGCGTTCAACGGGTGCTCCAATTCGGCGTTTAGGGCTTTGGGGCTTGAGGTCGTCAAGCTATCGCCAGATTGAAATGACAAGCCGTAGGCAGGCCAGAGAAAACCACTATCACGCGCAAGAAAGAGGAAGATGGGCATCTTTTTTCTCCTTCCAGGGTTTGCAGCTGGAGAACTCAAAAAAAACATGCAAGACGCACTCCGTTTGGCCACTGGGATTGCCTCCTTACGGACTAAAGACAGACTAGTTGTTTCAGAGTATCCTAAGGTTACTTGCTAGCTGTTGTCTTTCTTGTTTTGGAAGGGGTTCCCATGCTAAATCTTTGCGCGACTCAAGACCCAAGGCTTTGCCAGGTACAATACAATTCCAATCCCATGGCCGATTCCTTTGTACGGCTTGGGGGCCACCTAACAACAAATCTGGAATGTTTCTTGTGGACTTAGAGGGCTTTGTGACTTTGTGGGGATGGACTGCCCATGGTGCAATGCTCTTACTGTTGCTTGAGCTGGACTCGGCAAACATTCATAAACATTGGATGGCTGCTTCTTGTGTAGATGCGTTATGCATTGAGCCTTGGCGATGGACAGCAAGCACTTGTGCTCTCTGTTTTTTTCGTCAGCGGAACCAGGACACAGAACACGTTGTATGTGTTGGCTGCAGGAGCTGCATCTCTGCCGCAAGTTTGCCCCATCTTTGCTGTTGCTGTAAACCACTTGGGAGGCGGAGGGATCTCATCAGCAGTGGCGCAATCAAACCTGGGGTGTGATTCGCTGCTGGCTGGATCGGCCTGCACTTGGCCAAGATGGCGATTCGAGGACCCCTTGAACTCGGCGAGCGACCTCCAGCTAGCCCAGCTGGGGTTTTATTGGGGAATCCAAGAAGTCGCAAAGCAGTTCTAGCCTCTGGCCCTCTGGCTGTGGGCTTGGCCGAGGTTGGCAAGACAGACGCGTTCAAAACCGGAAATTGGACAATGTCCCAACAACTTCCTTGAGATCCTACCGATAGGAGGGTGTTTGCGGTATCCACTGAAAGCTAGCACCATCTATCACAAAGCCGAGCCCCAAAAGGGGGGTTCTGCGAGAGAATAGTCCGTCCGAGCATGTTTTTGTCAGAGTTTTTTCCCACAGGACTGTAGGGTGGATTCTTCAGGTTATGTTGGCTCGCCAAGGATGGTCGCTGTTGGTTTCTAATAGCCACGGTTGCGGGGCTGGATACTTTGGAGCAAGAATTTAGTTCGGCGCCAACCCCCCTCCCCGCTTCCGACTTTGGCGCCGCATAGGCGATCACGGACGCCGGCTGGGAGGTGGGTGCTGGGGCCCCGATGAGATGCACTCCCGCGATGTACGCATCTGGGAGAGTCAAATGCTTGCGCGAGTAGAGAACCACATGTGCTACACGAATCGACGCATGCTTATGACTCATATCTAATATTCAGTGAATCAGGCGAGGAATGTTGGTTGGCGATTAGCAAGTGGAGAGGGATTGCAGACAAGTTCTTCCAACATGGTTTCCCCGACGCAAGGAGGAAAGCAGATGAGAAATGCCGGATAGTTATAATAACTCAAGTAATATGAAACTCATTATATATCATCAGACTCATGAGTAAGCCGTAATACAGCAACATTAAACCACAATTCATGTTGCAAACATGTGTTTGATTTCTACTGTTTGTATCAAAGTCCCTGCTTTGCTTAGTTACGGTTTGGAGCAGCAATTTGCGGGTCTGGATTGGCGAGGGGACAGAAGAGGACCAACGGCTACTTGGGCAAAATTAGGGCAGGTCCGATTTTGACCCCTAGCGACCAATTTGCTTGGGCGCGGGCCGTTAGTAATCACCCCCACATTACCACCCACTGAAGCGGCTTCAAGACCCATGACTATTTCCCTTCAAGTCGGAGTTTCGACCGTCGCCTTGGCGTTACTGCAGTTGCGTTCGTTGCTTGCTCCTCCCAGTGAGCCACATGAGAAGGAAGATATCCCAGGTGCCCCCCTGTCGGGTCGCTTGTCCTCTTGTTCTGGGCGGGATTTGGTGGCGGCTAGCGCATTGACATAGAACCCAACACACGGTTGAAGAACCAGGTGTTATCTTTCCTCAGGGAGGGCAGTCTTGCCACCGAGGCGCATGGCGTCAACAATTCTTCAGGTGCTGCCAAGATGAACCGCGGTGAGGAGCTACTGGCCACTTCATGGCTTTCCCTATTTGGCTGGGGTCATGATGTTCCGGTTAAGACGAACAGCTTGGGGATTCCTGACTTCAGGTTTTACATTGCAGCTGATGTTCTGCGATTCGTACCTTTGCACTCATTTAGTGGAGGTGTTTCGGTTTGTTTTGGCTTTGCCAAATAGTAATGAAACTGGTTTCTGCCTGCGGTGCTTCAATTGAACTGACTATTGTGGCTGCTGCTGTTGCCGCTGCTGCTACTAATGTGTATTATTATCAGTCACATTAACAGTTGTGTTGTTATACATACACGCACAAATGTGTGTACAATGTGTTTGTTTGTTTGTTTGTTTGTTTGTTTGTTTGTTTGTTTGTTTGTTTGTTTGTTTGTTTGTTTGTGTGTTTGTGTGTTTCTTTGTTTGTTTGTTTTGTTTTGTTTTGTTTTGTTTATTTGTTTGTTTGTTTGTTTGTTTGTTTGTTTGCGTTTGTTTGTTTGCTTGTTTGTTTGTTTGTTTGACCCTGCTTTGCCTTTTGTTGAATTACTTTGCAGTACGTTGCTTCGCTAGCTGCTGACGAGCGTCTTTATTTGCATTGTTTTTCTTGGCAGGCCCTTGGGCACGTCTTGATTCTTCCGCTGTCTAATGGGGCGAGTTTCAATGTCATACGCTGGCTGGATCTGACGAGATGGGTTTGATTCTGGCTTGTTTGGCAATTGATTTCTCAGCTCACGCCTGTTGCCTTTGGAGATGGTAATTTAGAGGGTTATGCAACACCCCGTCAGACACATGACATGGTTTCTTACCATTGCTGGTTCTGAGTGGGAAATGAGAGAATGGCCCTATGAACCTTCCCATGGTGTCCTTGAATTCCCTTTCTTATTCCCCCAACCCCAATTGATTTCCCGGGAAGAACAAATCATTGCCCTAAAATCCGTTCTGAGAAAGTTCTCGCAGAATATCCCTTGGGTTGTGGGAAAGGGGGGTGGTCCCTAGGTTTTTCACGTTATGGGGCCGTGCACCGCTGGAAACCGGATGTGTCCCAGGAGGAGGCTTACTTCAAGCAGAGCCTTGACGATCTTGAGCAAAGTCTCGGCGCACGTCCCAAGACATGGACGGCGCCTCAGTTGGCCTTTGCGCCTCACGGCGGTTTGACTATGCTGGACCTTCGTGCCTTACCATTTGTGCATGATGAGAGAGAGAGAGATCAATATATCATATACATTATATTACGCATTATGTATTATAGTAGACATGTACATGTAGGTGGACAGATAAATGGAGGAATAGATAGATAGACAGACACATATTGTGCGTATGTGTGTATGGATGATCTGTACCTACCGCACCAGAGCCGACACTTTTGAAAGGCACCAACCAGTCAGCCAATGAATTGGGGGACAAGAAACGGCCACAAAAGTTTTAAAGGCCGTCGCTATTTACATCCACCCCACTTGCCGTGCGAAAATGACGGCCAGCTTTTGTGCTCCCTACGACTTCTTTGCACACCTGCGAAGCAGCTCTCCATATTTTCCAGTCATTTCCAGACGCAGAAGCTGCAGGGTGAGAGCTCTCGCTTAGGTTTTTCGGAATTTGCGACGCTGAGGCTCACCCCTCAATTCTCAGTCACTGAGCGCACCCCCGAGATTGCCGCGCAGTCAGGCGCCATCCGAAAAACGCGTGCAGAGTGTTCGAAGATTGACACGTGGTAATGAATTTTGAGATCATTGCCTATGGAACGGTGTCATCATTGCTCTGCCCCTAGGCACGTTGCATCAACGCCGGTAGTGGCAAATTACTATCCTGGGGTTCACGCAAATTGGATGGAGGTGTCTCTAGAAAGCACTAGTCTACTTTTTGGGCACTTTGAGCATGGACCGGTCGGTTCTGGAGTGTGGCTCCTGTTTCCAGCTTTTTTCCATGTTAGCAAGCGAGGCCCAAGTGACACCGAGGATTAGACTTGAATAGCTTGTGGAACCAGCCAACTAGCCCAGAGATGGCCAACCCAAGGAACAAACAAGCTGGCTCCATGTCCGACTTGCAGTTTTTGTTTGGCATGTTCGAATTGCAACACCTTCGAGCGCAGGTATTCAAGCCTTTCTGGACTTTGTGGACGACGATGTACCCTACCATTTGGTCCATGAAGAAGGCTCGCTTTCAGTGTTCGATTCATGAGCTCTGACATTTGCTTGATGTTGTTTTTTTGCTGAAAATAGCTACCCGCCGTGTACGGTGTAGGATTGTGTGAGCGGATGCTCGGATGTACCTCTCCGCCGGATTGTGACATGCCCGCAAAATTGCAGGTCTGACATGTGTCAGATTTGGTTCTCTGGGTTGTCGAGCTCAAGCCGTTTTCGGTTGTTGCAAGATGGCAGGAAACCGTTTCCACGTCACAAAGCTCACACACGCCGGAACATGAGCATGTTCAAACTTGGATATCTATCTATGTATATATTATATATATATATATATAAATTAATAAGCTAAAAGTTGGGAAGCGAGCGCAAGGCACCAGGAAGTTGACACAGCCATCCGCAGGCAAGCGCACCCTGGCTCTGCCGTGCGCCTGCTTCGGAAGATCAAGGGGCGCCAGTCGTTTTTTTTTTTTTTTGTGTGTGTTCCTCAATGGTGTAGGAATCATCAGCAAAGAGGTCTCTATGAACCCAGGACAATAGACTTCACATTGAAGCCTGGACTCACTGCGATCAGATATTCAGGCACCCAGCCAGAAGTTGAAGGAGTCCTTTGGGCATTGTGCTTACCCATGCAGCCATTTCTAATTTCCAGCAGGGTCCTTCCGAGGGCTTCGTTCTTTCGGTCAGTGTCCCCGAAGAAGCGGGGGTTGATCAACACCATTGGGTCATCCCGCTGAAAAGATGATATGTCCCACCAAATGGGAGAAGTTACCCATGGTCATCGGGGGCCAGCAATATTGATCAACCCCCATGTCTTTCCCTCTTGCATGTGCTTACACAAAAACTTGGAGCATACGTCCAAGATTTTGCGAAAATGTGTCTTCCATTATTGCGCTGTGGATTCGATGAATGTCCCTCATTTTTGGCGCCTGGCTTGCACAGTCGACTGTGGCTCTAAAGCATGGATCGGGTTGGGGGCGTGGGCTTTCTGGGCTGTAACTCCCCGACAGGGCTTAAATCTTTCCGGGTCGATGCTGTGAATCTTTAAACCCAAGGGCCGACTACCAAATCTCTAGGGTCCAGCTTGAAACCCAAATCAAAAGGGTCGAGCTTGGTTGATCCGAGCCTCTTCATCTGATTTGGGGCCGACTTGGATTCGGAATGCAGAAAAGATGCCGGTTGGTGCTTCAGAAGTTGAAACCTGTCAGATGATCGAACTGCGGAGATCCCTCAAGGGTGCCTGGGGCGAGTGACACCAAAACAGCCGAGGTTTTCCTTGGGTGGTGGAAACCCTCGTGATATGAAGCTAGCACATGTGCTCTCACATAGGCAGCCATGGCGCGCAGGTATTGCATGGAAACGAACGACATTTCCCTTTGCCTCACCAAGCACTTCGACGGGCGACAGTACGCTCAGGCGAGGTTGACGGTTGGCAGAGAAACTGCGGACGCCTGGAATTGCGGACGCCCATTGGGTGGAACAGTGGAACAAAACCTTGGGAAGACGGGCAGAACATTGGGAATCGCTGCCCGAAAACGATTGCCGCGCGATCCATGGAGAATCGAAAGTGTTTTGGGCTCATGGGCAAGCTATGACACCGCCGATTCACTCCATAGACATCTATTGTACCCGTTCAAGGTATTCAAAGGTGGTCAAGTTGGGCTCCTGCCTTGATCACCGCCCTCGACCTTTAGGCCTTGGTATCATTTTGCTTATTTGAAGTCTGGGAAAGGCGGATCATTCCAAGGCAGGCTGCCGCGGGAGTGCCTGTAGTTGGCCGGAGCAAACCGGGGAGGGGTTAGTGGGGTGGTTTGGACAGCGGATCCAAGCCATCATAGAGGACACCTTTTGGGCGTTGCTGTGGGGTCTATGCTTACAGGGTAGCAAAGATGGGTGAAAGTAGATGGTACAATCCCCCAGTTCCGGCTCTTTGTGCCATCTACTTTGGTAAATGGTGCGTGTTGACCAGCGCTTTGCAGTGACCTGCCGGACTCCAACTAGCCAGTCAGCAAGACAACCAAACTTGTTCCAGCATGTTTAAGCCACTGTACCCAGAGGCTCCTGGGGCTTTCAATGGAAGACCCGACCCCTCCATTGGACACGCTGGAGGTGTTTGGGGGTCTCAAAACGTGGCTGTTTGAGGTCCCATGGATCGAATTAGAGCCTCTGGGTAGTTTGACCAAGCTCCGTTTCCTCCGCAAGCTTGTTTTTGCCGGACTCCAACCAGCCACCCAAACTTGTTCAAGCATGTTTAAGCCGCTGTACTTTGACCAACCTCCTGGAGTGTTGAACCTTAGGCCATCGAGGACCATGTGCGCCAGCTGGCCAAGGAGGATGGCGAGAAAGCCGCAGCCACAGTGAACCAAGCCGATTGGAGGAGTCTGAAGGTCACTCAAGTTTGTGGCCCTTGCAGTAAGTCAGACAGTCCCGGGTCAGCGCTGCGTAAGCATCACCTGTTGGTCACTTGATGAGCTTGTTCTTGGGGTCCCCTTCTAGGTCCCCCAGCGGTCCGGTGCCCTTTCTGACCCCTTTCTTGGTTGGGAGGGTTCCCCTACTACAATAGACTACAGCAAAAAGGGTACCCTTATTCTAACCTCTCTACTGGAGGACCTAGTTTTGGTTCTCCTTTTTGTTTGGGCGGTGTTGAAGGGACACGTAGCTTGTTGAGGGTGCCTTGTTTGTGTTAAGGGAGATCTGAGGGAGAAAATCCTCCCTATTTTGAGACGGAACTAATGGTTCCAAGGCTCCCCGCGCGTTCCATATCGTGATGTCTGGCTAGGCCATGATGTTGGTCGTTGAAACATAAGACTCACACAGGAACCGGGATCCAAGATCCAAAGACATGTTTGCTTGCGGAGGCAGACTCCGAGCTTGAACAATGTTGGCTGCAGTTTCAATCAACACATAGATTAAACAGCCTGTCGCGTACAGTATTCATAAGTGGCTCGGTCAGTTTTGGGGAACCTGTTGGACCACTAAGGGAACCTGTTTACTCCCACACCCCTTTGCGGACTGCAATCAAAGGACGACGTTCTTGAGGGTCTAGATGCCTGTGGGTCAAAACCAATGGTACCCATTTTAGTCTATTTCAGTTCGCTGGGGGTACGGGATTTTGACCATGGCCAGATGGCGTGCAGACTCAGCGCGGGTGAACAACCAAGTTGCAATGGTTGCCCGTCAAGACATGGTCCTGGGCATCACGTACAGATGGCACGCTTGATGTGCATGGGGCCGTTGCAAGGTCCATAGATTTCTTGCAAGGTTCATGATTTCGGATTCTGCTGATTTCAAATTTGCAAGACCACAACAACCCCCTCAAAAAAAACAACAACAAACAAACTATGTCTGGGAGCACAAGAACCACCCCATTTTGAGGCAGCCGCATGCGACCTGAGACCGCTTTCGCCTCCGCAGCCTCGGGCCCGGCTTCAGCGTACGCGGCGATTCAGCGCGACCGCGCGCACGGCAAGTTGACCCCGAAGGCGGGGACTCTTCAGGCCGCCCCTTTGGGCGTGTCTTAAACCGGCGTACCGTAGTACCCCTCCCGCCCCCCCAAAAAAGTGGAAAAAACACGTGGTTTTCCAGGTGTCCCTTGATAACCAGCCGAAGAAAAGGACACCTCAAAAGAAGACACCGCCATATGTCGCCTGTTGATCAGCTTGTGGGCCAGAAAGTGAGCTCCTTTTGGCATGTTCGTGGCACCCGTTGTTAGTTTTTTGGGGGATAGGTTTCCAAAATCAACCAACATGCAAAAAATGAGGGCAATTTCCGTAGAGGGTTACCTTCGTGTCCTATGAAAGTCCACTGGAGCCGTGATCTCTGCGATACACAGCATGTTGATTCCGTTGTGCGGTGCGGAATGCGGAAACCGCACCATTCGGCGCCCCGGCCTCGCATTACGCCAAGAGTCTTGCGCATTTAAGACTCTTCAACTTTTTTTCGGCGTTGTGCGAAGGCTAGAGGCCCGTTCGATGATCCACCAGCCAGTTTTCAGACTTTCAATCCTAATGAAGGCTACTTGTTCCAACCTGGCCCTCATGTAAATACATGATGTACTTCCTCAACCGGTGGTTTTGCTTTGAAACCGGTTTTTGCTTTGGGGCTCCATTGATTCTTCGATCGCCTGCATGGCAACCAGAGTGCCAGGCCCATGCCGACCTTCCCGAATGAGATTTGCTATTCGGACTGCTAAAGGGGGCCGCTTAGATCGAGTGGGCCAGTTGGGAACACGTTGACGGACAATAATTTGTTTCCCATGTCCTCTTGGGAAAAAGCAAGTAGTCTTGACCGTGGTTCATAATGTTCATATAAACCTTTACAGCCTTGTTAGTAGAACCAGCAGTCAATGGGTTTAGGGCGCAGCTACATTGACCCATGGATCATGGGGGCTTCAGATTGCAGACTTCAACAACCCCCCCCCACTCCTACAGCCGGGTGATGCTAGCGTAAACAGGGGCTGCTGTAAAAGGCGGTGACCACGTCCATTAGTTTTGCTTCTTGTGTTTTTGTTTTCTTTTCTTGTTTTCTAGGGATCATGACAGTACAAAGCTGAGTCGTTTTACCAAAACTTGCTTGGTATGATGATGCTATGGACATAGATGAGCGTGGTATTTGCCCTTGTCAAAGTTGCCTACACCTTGTGTTGGCCACGTGACACTTGCACAAGGAAAGAGAAAGAGAGAGGTAATGCTTGTTTTTTTTGATTTGGGCATGTGGGCTGGGTTTGCGTGTTGTCGGAACATCTTTCATGTTACGGAAACGTTGTTTTGCGGACAGTTGGATTATGTGAGTTATACACTGGCAATTTCAACGGAAAATCAGTAGGTGCATCTTCGCCAGCAGCAATTCAGGTAGCTGACATCGATTCCTTTGGCGAAGTTTCAGTTGCATATTCGCAACACACGTCTTCATCCTGAAGCGATGTGCATGCATGCTTTGCAAACGTTGACCGTGCTTTTGTGGCGTCAGCCCGCACTTGGCTGTTGGTCAAAAATGCGTACCCAAAAATGGAAACCTGGTAAATGGAGCCAAAGACTAAAACATGCGGTCCCCTGGTGGTTGTATTTTGACCCATACCCACTTGATGCAGGAGAAGTATGAAGACAAGGAGTTTGAGTATCGCCACGTTCTCCTGCCAAAGGACCGACCGCATGGGCGATCCTTTTCGAATGTCTGAAACAATCAGGGCTCAGGGACCAAGGACCCCTAGCCTGGAAACCCCCGTCGAAGCAGCTCACACTGAACATATTCGAATTTGCTTAACTTGAATCAAATATTGGTGCCTTTTCCCTTGAGGTTCTTATGAAGGGTGTTAAACCAAGTCAAACAAGGGGATGTGGAGCCATGTCGACGAGTTTCTGCCTCAGCATATGGTTGGAAAACTTCAGTGAACAGCTATGGCTCGGCTTGCTCTCCGTGAAAACTTCAGCAACACAATAAAACCATCGGTGCTCCCTCCGCCTGTTGCTGAGTGAACATTTTGGCATCAAGATTCAAGATGTTGAAAACACCATGACTTGAGGCGCATGTACAAGGGCTGTTCAATCAAGTCCAAGTTACCCGTCACATTGTGCCTCACTACCAGTCACTTTGTTTGGGTATGTTTGGGTACTTGGGTATGGGTTCAAAGGATAATACCACCAAAAAAAAACGCAGATGTTCGTCCTTGTTTCCATGTTGGGTACCCATTCTTGGCCCGCCGCCGTTTTTGGAGGCCAGCGATCCTAGGAGATTGCCAGCAGAGTCGTGCAGCTCACCAAGGGCGGCACTCGACTGCTGGAGGCGATAGGGCCATCGCCTTGGTCAAAAATCGGGTCACCCCGAAATGGCGCAAGCCCTGGTAACCCCGAAGATGAAGAGCAATCAAAAGGGAAACCACATGGCTGCGGGTCAAAAATGGGTACCCTAAATTGAACCCTGTAAGTGGTAACATGGACTAAAACCTGCGGTTTTCTGGTGCTTTAATTTTGACCCAAACCCCTATATCGAAGGGAAAACGGAACACAACAAAGGGCATTGGGCCATTCCCGATACATGCTCCCTCGGGAAACCATGTATGGAGGGGGCATGTTTTTTGTTGGTTCGAAATGGGGATGGCTTTGAAGCAGCAAGACTACCGCAACCACCAAAGCCAGCTTCGCCAGAAGCAGCGACAATCACAGCATGTACAATAGGGCCGCAGCAGCAGCAGCAGCAGCAGCAGCAGCAGCAGCAGCAGCAGCAACTACCCCCAATGCCTAGTGCCACTCGTCAAGATGTTGTTTGTCGCCAGGTACTGCAACCTGAAATCCGTCCCAGCAAGAGCTGTGTGTCGTGAAAGCCACTTGATGCTGTTGATGGGAGCATGCGCATGGTGTTGACCCATATGTGGGTCTGTCTCTTTTTGAGGGTACTCTTTTTGTGTGGTGTCTCAAAGCCCACCAACAGGACAACCACCATTTTGGGATATTCCCTAAAAAGCAGACACACCCATGTCATTGCATCATTACACGCGCAATTCGTGCGCAGTCCTGGGGTTGATTTACCCAGAGTCCTCGATATCATCTCAGGCCGGTCGCGGCTGTACCAAGTGATTCCCCTTGAGGGTGACTTAAACTACTCGGGATAGCCTACCTTGGTCTCACAGAAAGGATCAATATCCACGACCTCTGTAGATAGTGAGGTATGTTTACCATGTTTGAGCCATGATTGGTATCACTTGTGAAGTTAAAACCATTATAAGCAGCATTGGTATTACTAGCGAATTGAACCAAAAACATGATTGGTGTTGCTAGGTAATCATATACTTTTTGATGGTAATCATACTACTAGGTAATCATATGACTAGATATTCATATTACTAGGTAATCATCTTACTAGGTAAATCATATTACTAGGTAAATCATATTACTAGGTAAATCATACTACTAGGTAATCATATTACTAGGTAAACCATACTACTAGGTAAATCATATTACTAGGTAATCATATTACTAGATAATCATATCACTAGGTAATCATATTACTAGGTAAACCATATTACTAGGTAAATCATATTACTAGGTAATCATATTACTAGGTAAATCATATTACTAGGTAATCATATTACTAGGTAATCATATTACTAGGTAAATCATATTACTAGGTAAATGATCTTTCTAGGTAAATCATATTACTAGGTAAATCATATTACTAGGTAATCATATTACTAGGTAAATCATATTACTAGGTAATCATATTACTAGGGAATCATATTACTAGGTAAATCATATTACTAGGTAAATCATATTACTAGGTAAATCATATTACTAGGTAAATCATGTTACTAGGTAATTATATTACTAGGTTAATTATCTAGGTGAATCATATTACTAGGTAAACCATATTACCAGGTAAATCATATTTCTAGGTAAATCATAGTACTAGGTGCATCGTATTACTAGGTAAATCATATTACTAGGTAAATCATATTACTAGGTAAATCATAATACTAGGTAAATCATATTACTAGGTAAATCATATTACTAGGTAAATCATGTTACTAGGTAATTATATTACTAGGTTAATTATCTAGGTGAATCATATTACTAGGTAAACCATATTACCAGGTAAATCATATTTCTAGGTAAATCATAGTACTAGGTGCATCGTATTACTAGGTAAATCATATTACTAGGTAAATCATATTACTAGGTAAATGATCTTTCTAGGTAAATCATATTACTAGGTAATCATATTACTAGGTAAATCATATTACTAGGTAAATCATATTACTAGGTAATCATATTACTAGATCAGTCATATTACTAGGTAAATCATATTACTAGGTAAATCATATTACTAGGTAAATCATATTACTAGGTAAATCATATTACTAGGTAATCATATTACTAGGTAATCATATTACTAGGTAATCATATTACTAGGTAAATCATATTACTAGGTAAATCATATTACTAGGTAATCATATTTCTAGGTAAATCATATTACTGGGTAAATGATATTACTAGGTAAATCATATTACTAGGTAAATCATATTACTAGATACATCATATTACTAGGTAAATCATATTACTAGGTAAATCATATTTCTAGGTAAATCATATTACTAGGGAAATCATATTACTAGGTAATCATATTACTATGTAATCATATTACTAGGTATTACTTGGTATTCCTATTTTTATCCATCGCTCCTCTTACGTCGATACCTGTAAAGAGCCGTAGGAAACGGAGTGGCGCTGTCTCGGAGTGCAAGGAGGCGTAGGACGGGCGAATCGATGCGGTTTGCCCCTTGGAGTCCTCTCATGCTGGGTTTTCCAGGGTCCACTAGTTGGATCTTGGTTTGAAACATGGACTTGGGATCCTGGAAGGGGGGGGGGGGGTAGCTAGTTTTGAGCAGTAAGTCGACAAACACGCCACAGATCCACTGAAATCAGATAGCGCAGCAGCTGCCTCGAGAGAAATGTTTGGATCCGTTGTCTTTGTGGTCGAAGCCGCCCACGAATTCCAAGTCAAATACCAGTTGGTTTGTGCAGCTTGCTTCAACATTGCGAGGTTTGCATCAAGGCAGATGTGTTTTTCCTTCCTTTGTTGCAAAGCATGCTGGCCGCGTTTGTGTTTGGAGGCCACCTCCGCGCTGGTACTTCTGTCTGATACCTGAAAACACGGTGATGTTTTGCCTGGTTCTGCACGTGGGCGCATGTTTGAATTCATTATTGCCAAATAGTTCAAGGGCACCCCCGCGAGCTTCACGTATTTCAGTTGCTTGTTCGCATTAAATGGGATGCTTTTTCAACTTGACCTTTTGGAACACGCTTCAAATTTCACATTGTTGGGGAAGAACATGTGAGTTTGTTCCAAGGCTACCAAGCACCTGAGAGGAGGAATGTCACATTGTTTCAATCAACGGAGCTTGCTTCTCCTGACTGCCAGTGTTTGCCTTCACATTGAACCAGGTACTGACTTTCAAACAAGCAGTTTGCCCACGCAAGCATTGGGGGGGTTGTCCGCTCCTCTTTTTCGTGGCTGCCAGGGAGCGATAACATTCAATTGGCACATGGATCTTCCCGAGGATTTCGTCGCGAGAGCTAGTCGAGAAAACCAGCGAGGATTTGTGTAGGCTATACTTACAAGGATCACGTTAGCCCTTCTCTGAGCTCCACAACATGCGGGACAATCCCTAGAGTTCACCCCCCAGCAAAAGAAAGGCAAGGATCCAATTTGGATGACAATCCTTCAATGGTGGTCATATGAGCCCCGTGGTTTTAATGGTTTGATTCCCGGGGCAATGGTTTGCCCTTTGTGAAACTTTGACTGCACGTGGACGAAGCTTTGCTGAGACGATCGTGCTGGCCTTGGAACGATCCACAGAGAGAACGCGACCGTTCCTGGTAGCCCGCTGCCAGGATGGACACACTACGAGTTCCACAAGCCAGAGATGCATGTCCAGCCTGCAAAGTTCACTTCGGACAGGTCGAATCTTGGGAGAAGCTCTTCTAGGTCACCCAGTAGTGCCCTTTTACCATTTTTTTTTTAGGAGGGTTCCCCTACTAAAATAGACAACAGAAAGAAAGGTACCCTTATTCTAACCTCTCTACTGGAGGACCTAGTCTTTGCCTCAGTTCAAGTAGATCCCTTTTGGTTTGGTGGGTTCCCACTAGAGTCACTAGAAATCGGTCAGCTCAAAACAGGGGTCCACTTGTTCTACCGGGCTGGGCACAAGGAAAGGGAGTCTTCTGCAACCAACTCTTGAGAACTACCAGCACCCCAGGCCACTGCTTTTTGGTTACCGTTGGGATTTTGGACATGGTTGAAAAAGCAGGCAAGTTGGGACCCGGGTGCTTTTACATTGGAAAGTTGACGAGCCATATGCGATGGTTCCTGATATAGACGGATGGTGTGCCAAGGGTTCGCCAGGTTCTACTGCTGCGTCGCCCACGTCAAGGCGGGTAGCCGCGCCGAAAGTGCAGCAGATAGGGGATGAATCTCAGGGGGATTTGGTGACTATGCCTACGTCAAAGATTGAGAGGGTCCAAACAAATGAAGGGGTTGTATGTGTTTACTATTTATGAAATAATTATATATATATATGTATACATACATATGCATGTGTATGTATTTGTGTGTGTGTGTGTGTGTGTGTTTGTGTTTGTGTTTGTGTGTGTGTGTCTGTGTGTCTGTGTGTGCGTGTTTGTGTGTTTGTGTGTTTGTGTGTTTGCGTGTTTGCGTGTTTGTGTGTTTGCGTGTTTGCGTGTGTTTGCGTGTGTTTGTGTGTGTGTGTGTGCTTGTGTGTTTGTGTGTTTGTCTGATTGTGTGTTTGTGTGTTTGTGTGTTTGTGTGTTTGTGTGTTTGTGTTTGTGCGTTTATGTGTGTGTGTGTCTGTGTGTGTGTTTCTGTTTGTGTGTTTGTGTGTTTGTGTGTTTGTGTATTTGTGTGTTTGTGTGTTTGTGTGTTTGTGTTTGTGTTTGTGTTTGTGTTTGTGTGTGTGTGTGTGTGTTTGCGTGTGTTTGTTTGTGTCTGTGTGTTTGTGTGTGTGTTTGTGGTTGTGGTTGTGGTCGTGGTTGTGTTTATATTTGTGTATGTGTTTGTGTTTGTTTTTGTGGTTGTGGTTGTGGTTGTGTTTGTGGTTGTGGTTGTGGTTGTGTTTGTGTTTATATTTGTGTTTGTGTTTGTGTGTATATTTGTGTTTGTGTTCGTGGTTGTTTTTGTGGTTGTGGTTGTGGTTGTGGTTGTGTTTGTGGTTGTGGTTGTGGTTGTGGTTGTGTGTGTGTGTGTGTTTGTGCTTGTGTTTTTGTTTGTGTTTGTGTTTGTGTTTGTGTTTGTGTTTTTGTGGTTGTGGTTGTGGTTGTGGTTGTGTTTGTGGTTGTGGTTGTGGTTGTGTTTGTGTTTGTGGTTGTGTGTGCGTGCGTCTCTGTGTGTGTGTGTGTCTGTCTGTCTGTCAGTAGAGGTCACACGTCCAGCAGCTAGGCACGTGAAACCGTTGGCCATTTTCAGGAAGCAGTGTCCTGGCGCGGTGATTCCTTGACGGATGTAAATGATTGCTGTGTGCGCGCGAGCATTTCTCCATTTGCATGTACATCCCTTTTCTGGTGGCATCCTTTGATCTGCGCGTAGTGGCTTTGCACGGCAACCGGTGTTGAGCACAACCCATAAACACAAGCAAATAAGCCACGACCATGATCAAACGAATGACATACTCACGATGTGTACTATCTTAGCTTGCTTGTAGGCAGCAAATGATTATGAATTATGATCCATGATCCAAGTTAGCTTGGCCCTTTGGGGGGTATCCTCAGCTCCTTCCGATATGCAAGCAAGCGTCATTGGCAATTGTTTGGCGAGCTCACCTGTGGGTAATACAGTTTCCTCATTTGAGGAGTTCTTACTGGGAAAGGTACCAATTTCACCTGGATGTAGTAGCAACTTCCTAACTAACTTGGTGACAAGGGTTCCAAACAACGAATAATGTCAAGTGCAGAGCCACAACCACCAATGCCAATGCCCACCTGTTGCCTCCCTTGAATCTCAAGTGCAACAGGCCCCCCTTGGGGGCCAACCGCGCCACAACAGACCATATGTCAAGCTCACCGCTTAGCTGCTTAGCTCAACTGAAGCTTGGAAGAAATGAACTTTTGCTCTTTGTGTGCTATGGGAGGGGGGAGGGGTTTAATATGTTTCCTCATTACAATCATTTCCTTTGAGGCCCTTTGGGGCCAGTTTGTTTGTTGGAAGAAGGGGCACCTGAACCGCACACGTTGACTTGGACTGGTTGCCAGGAACAGTTCAGAGCTGACGCAACAGATCGGAGAAATCGGGCAGGCCAGGGAATCCGCGCCTTCGCTCGACACTTCGGGGGTGTTAAGTAATAGCGACCAAAAGCCAGCAATACTGCAATTTGTCGAGTAGCAGCGAACAACGGGTAGCTTAATCAACTTGAGCTTTTCGAGCCGATTGGTTTCGACCCTACGTTGAGCGCTGAACAACTTGCTCAGAGTCACGGGCAACCTCAGCTATCAAGAGGTTGTAAGTGTTCCCTCTCTTCTTCTCCAGATGTTGACTAAGAGATCATGCAAATCAATTCAAAGACACATCAATCAATCCATTTGTTTAAGATATATTGCAAACCGATTTTGTGATATGGCTGTGGCTCAAAAATAAACAGCTAGGGTTACGCGGGTTTTAGTCTTGGGTTCCATTTACCCAGGTGCAATTTTGGTACATGTTTTTGAGCCACAGCCATATTTTCTCCTTGCAAAGGCATTCACTCGCTGCAAATTTGTCACCGATCCCTCGGTTCAAGCCAATGGCGGCCTCTGTTGAGCCAGGGTCGGTTCTACCTGGCGGTTTTCGGCCCTTTCTGCGTGTGTCTTTGGTTGGGCTTTTAAAGGGCAACCAAAAGACAGCCATCATTTTGGGGGGGACCCTAAAAACTGGACTATACAGAATAGTTAGCCTCTTCGTACCAAACGTCTCAAGGGGCCTCCATGTCGCACTCACATGTTTGTAGCCAAGTGGGCCATTGGAGTGACTTGTGCCACAGAGCTGGACATCAGAAGGCATTTGAGTCAACGGGAATGCAACTAGGGATGACCGAACCTTGGCAGAACACACCCAACAGAGGTACCACATTTTGAGGCCTGTGACCCTCAACTTTGCAGAGGTAGGCTCATATTGACTGGTACGGAACTTGAGGGAGTCAGACGAAGTCATGTGGCTTGTTCTTAGGAGCTGTGCATAGGTTTAAAACGGGGTTGAGTCAAAGAAGGACCCCAGATGGTGGTCTTTCTGTTTGGTGTCCCTTGAACCAGCCCCCAAAAAAGGGTACCGAGCCTCAAAACAAGACAGCCCCAAATGGCCATGGGTCAAGCTCTCAAATCGTACCCCCAGTGAACATCCCAATCCCCATTAAAATAGGTTCTAAGATGGGTGGTGCACCTACCCCAAAATGGGATCCCATTGGTTTTGACCCACAGCCAAATGCCGGATGGCCCGTGACTCAAGTTCGCCCAGGTTGTTTTTTACCATCGTTCACGTTGCCCGCGTGATAGACCAGGCGGGGCTTGCGATTCCAAGTCCCTTGTGGTTGAGCGGGAAAGTCCGTGTACTTGGGGTACAAGGGTCCCTAAGCGAACCACTTGTGAAGTCGAACTTGCTTATCTTCAGTTTCGTGGCTTCCACAGATGGACCCCACGGCTATTCATCAGAAACTGTTGAAGACCCCCAAGAACTTGGGGTTTCCGTGTGTCCCGACCAAACCAGTCAGTGCTGAAGCACCTTACGGCTGCCCTAGTGATTGCAACCTGCTTTGTGCAAGATAGTTCACACACGGGTGCATGCATGCAATTGTGTGTGTGTGTGTGTTAAACCGCTAGTTGCTAGTTGTCATTTGGAACCTTCTTTCTGCACTTGAGACCAGTTGACACCTTTGTTCAATGAATTTGCTGACTGGCTGTCCATGAGGATGTGTGTTATTGGTGATAGTTATCCAGTAGGCATTCGCAAACTTCTGGCTGAGGCGTCTGGGGTTTGCGAATGTTTGCCTAAGCTCTTCTAGCATACCCAAAGTGGACCAGCCACATCTGGAATCAAAATCAGACCCCAGCACCCCCGCAGTTTTACAACAAGGGTTCATCTCTACTTATCTTTTTCGCCTCGTCTAGTAAGCAGCAGAATACCTTGCACGCGTATCAGCGGCCGCTTTTGTAAAAAAAAAATAGAACAGTCAAACTTCCGTGCTACGGATTTGGCTTACCCAGTGGATCCGATAGTGCCCGCAGATGTGGCGCTGGACTTTTTCAGGTCTGTCCCGCACCACCACCCCCCCCCCCCTCACCCTCTTGAAGGGGGGGGAGGTCCACCACCCCCCCCCCCACGCAGCAACCCCCCCCCCCTCACCTCTTAAAGGGGGGGAGGGTCCACCACCACCCCCCACCCCAGCCCCCCCGCCTCGGGAGGGGGAGGTCCACCACCACCCCCCCCCCTGCACAGCAAGGGGCGGGGTTTGCACCACCCCCCCCCCCCGCGCAACTTTGGGGGGGGGGGGTACCACCACCCCCCCCCCCCACCTTGAGCAGCTGTGCAGCTAAATCTTGGTGCCACATGTGAGCAGGGGTGCAACTAAATCTTGCTACAAAAAATCTTCAAAAGTGGCGGGCAGCCCCCCTATGATGTTTCAAGGGTGAAGGTGTGATGATTCAAAGAGGGCGGGCGGATGTTCGAAGTGATGATTCGAGTAGAGGCGCAGTTAAAGCTTGTTGCAAAATGTACTAAGTAGCGGGGGGGTTGGGGCGAAGAAGCGATGATTCAAATAGGGCGCGCAATGCAAATTCTTTTTTTCAAGGGTGAAGGTGTGATGATTCAAAGAGGGCGGGCGGATGTTCGAAGTGATGATTCGAGTAGAGGCGCAGTTAAAGCTTGTTGCCAAATGTACTAAGTAGCGGGGGGGTTGGGGGGGGGCGGCAGCCCCCCCCATGATGCTCGAAGAAGAGCTTGTTGCCAAATGTACTAAGTAGCGGGGGGGTTGGGGGGGCCGCCCCTACATGATGCTCGAAGAAGTGATGATTCAAATCGGCGTGCAATGCAACCTAGGTGGAACATCAAGGAGTGATGATTCAAAGAGGGCGGGCGGATGTTCGAAGTGATGATTCGAGTAGGGGCGCATCTAAATCTTGGTGCCAAATGTACCAAGTAGCGGGGAGGGCGGTCAATCCCTGCAAATCTGCAACCTAGGTGGGAATGATTCAAAGAGGGCGGGCGGATGTTCGAAGTGATGATTCGAGTAGGGGCGCATCTAAATCTTGGTGCCAAATGTACCAAGTAGCGGGGAGGTGCGGTCAATCCCTGCAACAAATCTAAAAAAGCAGCCGGGGGTTGGATTACAAAGAGGGCGGGCGGATGTTGGGGGGGGCGGCAGCCCCCCCATGATGCTCAGTTAAAGCTTGTTGCCAAATGTACTCAGTAGCGGGGGGGTTGGGGGGGCGGCAGCCCCCCCCATGATGCTCGAAGAAGAGCTTGTTGCCAAATGTACTAAGTAGCGGGGGGGTTGGGGGGGGGGCGGCAGCCCCCCCCATGATGCTCGAAGAAGTGATGATTCAAATAGGCGCGCAATGCAAATTCTTTTTTTCAAGGGTGAAGGAGTGATGATTCAAAGATTGCGGGCGGATGTTCAGAGAAATGCTTCGAGCAGGGGCGCAGCAAAAATATTGTTGCCAAATGTACCAAGTGGCGGGGGGGTTGGGGGGGGCGGCAGCCCCCCCCATGATGCTCGAAGAAGCGATGATTCAATTAGGCGCGCAATGCAAATTCTTTTTTTCAAGGGTGAAGGTGTGATGATTCAAAGAGGGCGGGCGGATGTTCGAAGTGATGATGCGAGTAGAGGCGCAGTTAAAGCTTGTTGCAAAATGTACTAAGTAGCGGGGGGGTGGGGGGGGCGGCAGCCCCCCCCATGATGCTCGAAGAAGAGCTTGTTGCCAAATGTTGGTGCCAAATGTACCAAGTAGCGGGGAGCTGCGGTCAATCCCTGCAACAAATCTAAAAAAGCAGCCGGGGGGGATTCAAAGAGGGCGGGCGGATGTTCGAAGTGATGATTCGAGTGGAGGCGCAGTTAAAGCTTGTTGCCAAATGTACTCAGTAGCGGGGGGGTTGGGGGGGCGGCAGACCCCCCCATGATGCTCGAAGAAGAGCTTGTTGCCAAATGTACTAAGTCGCGGGGGGGTTGGGGGGCGCGGCAGCCCCCCCATGATGCTCGAAAGAAGAGCTGTTGCAAATGTACTAGAGTGGCGGGGGGGGTTGGGGGGGGCGGCAGCCCCCCCCATGAATGCCCCCGAAGAAGTGATGATTCAAATAGGCGCGCAATGCAAATTCTTTTTTTCAAGGGTGAAGGAGTGATGATTCAAAGATTGCGGGCGGATGTTCAGAGAAATGCTTCGAGCAGGGGCGCAGCAAAAATATTGTTGCCAAATGTACCAAGTGGCGGGGGGGTTGGGGGGGGCGGCAGCCCCCCCCATGATGCTCGAAGAAGCGATGATTCAATTAGGCGCGCAATGCAAATTCTTTTTTTCAAGGGTGAAGGTGTGATGATTCAAAGAGGGCGGGCGGATGTTCGAAGTGATGATGCGAGTAGAGGCGCAGTTAAAGCTTGTTGCAAAATGTACTAAGTAGCGGGGGGGTGGGGGGGGCGGCAGCCCCCCCCATGATGCTCGAAGAAGTGATGATTCAGATAGGCGTGCAATGCAACCTAGGTGGAACATCAAGCCGGGGGGGATTCAAAGAGGGCGGGCGGATGTTCGAAGTGATGCTTGTTGCCAAATGTACTCAGTAGCGGGGGGGTTGAGGGGGGCGGCAGCCCCCCCCATGATGCTCGAAGAAGAGCTTGTTGCCAAATGTACTAAGTAGCGGGTTGGGGGGGGGCGGCAGCCCCCCCCATGATGCTCGAAGAAGCGATGATTCAAATCGGCGTGCAATGCAACCTAGGTGGAACATCAAGGAGTGATGATTCAAAGAGGGCGGGCGGATGTTCGAAGTGATGCTTGTTGCCAAATGTACTCAGTAGCGGGGGGGTTGAGGGGGGCGGCAGCCCCCCCCATGATGCTCGAAGAAGAGCTTGTTGCCAAATGTACTAAGTAGCGGGTTGGGGGGGGGCGGCAGCCCCCCCCATGATGCTCGAAGAAGCGATGATTCAAATCGGCGTGCAATGCAACCTAGGTGGAACATCAAGGAGTGATGATTCAAAGAGGGCGGGCGGATGTTCGGAGAAATGATATCGAAGCAGGGGCGCAGCTAAATCTTGTTGCCAAATGTACCAAGTAGCGGGGGTTGGGGGCGGCAGCCCCCCCATGATGCTCGAAAGAAGAGCTTGTTGCAAATGTACTAAGTAGCTTTTCAGGCAAGCCCGGAAAGTGGTGACCGGAAATGGAAATGGAAGGGGGTGGTGGTGGGTGTTGCGTGGGTAGATGGTGTGGGGGGGGGGGGTGGTGGTGTGTGATCATAGATGGGGCGGGGGGGGGGGGGGGGGTGGTGGTTCTAGCAAGGGAAAAGATGGTGGGGGGAAAGTTAGGGGGGGGGGGGGGGGGGGGGGTGGTGGTTCTGGCAAAGGAAAGATGTGGTGGGGGGGGGGGGGGGGGGGGGGGGGGGGGGTAGTGGTTCTAGTGAAGGAAAAGATGTGCAGGGGGGGGGGGTGGTGGTGGTGGCGGCGAAGGGGTTGGGGTTAGACATTGAGGTGAGTCAAAGGTAAGAAGGGGGGGGGGGGTGGTGGTGGTGACTGGAAGCAACGCAGCGAGAGGGGGGGGGGGGGGAGGGGGGGGGTGGGGGGGAGGGGGGGGGGGGGGGGGGGGGGGGGGGGGGGGGGGGGGGGGGGGGGGGGGGGGGGGGGGGGGGTGGTGGTGCTGACGCCTGACCTTCGTGGTGATCACGCCTGAAAAACAGGAACTCTCGTGGATCCCAGATACCACCATAGGTACCCTAGCATTTTTTCTTTTGGCTGAAGTGTGGTTCCTTTGCTAGGTCACCCAGTAGTGCCCTTCTCTCCCCTTTTTTGGGGAGGGTTCCCCTACTAAAATTGATTGCAGAAGAAAGGGTCTAACCTCTCTACTGGAGAACCTAGTTTGAAAATGGACTTGGCGTCAGATGTCCACAGACTTAGCTCGGCCCAGGAGCTCGTGTTCATGGCTCCGGTAGGACGGCTCAAAGGAGCCGTCGCACTGCGCGGGCCGCGGCTGGACTGGCGACGGCATTTTTTGCTCCTACGGACCCTGTTTCAGCAGCCCTGGGAAGTAAAAAGAAGAAAACAAGCACCTCTACTCCTCCTTTTCAGGTGTATTGCAAAGGGAATCAAAGCAAAAGGGCACCGCCCATTTTTGTGTGTTGTTTTTGTTTTTTGTTTGGGGGTCCCCTAAAAAGACAAAACCATATGGAGGGGATCCAGGCTTCGGAATTGTAAACAGACTGGCCGCGCGCACTTGAGACGTTTGGATCCATGAGCTAGGCCAACCAGGAGTGATCAGAAGCAAGGCACAGGAATGTATCAAATTGCTTCCCTTGGAACCACCCGGAAAAAGAAAGGCCACTCAAAATGCACTCTGAGCACCGGGAGAATCTTGCCGCAGCGGTTTTGGTTACCTATTTTCGGTTTCGGATCGTAGTGGTGCATCTTCACCTGGGTGTGTGTGTGTGTGTGTGTTTTTTGAGGGTACCTTTGTTTTGGTGGCTTCGAAGGGAAGTAACAAGGACCCCCCCCTTTTTGGGGGTCCCCGATCTTGAGACAACCCCACATGCCGCAACATTGCCAGCGCCAGATTCTGGCGGAGTCGGCCCGCGCCGCTTAGACTTTGGATTGCCTACGCAGCCAGGAGGCGTTGGTTGGCACTCAAACCTGGTCACTGCCAGTTTTTCCGTCCCGGCTCAGCCGTTGAAGGATGACCTTCACTCTCCATGCCCAGTAGTCAGCCGCGTCAGAACCCAGCAGTCCCAACTAGAATGGGTGCGGCCGCCCTGTTCATCGGTTTTGCGATATTTTGGGTAGAGTGTTTGACAAGGTGCCAGGTGTTGGTGGCGCAGCTTGAGACTGACGGGGTCATGTTCTTTCTGCCTGATCTTCGGACTTTAACTTTTTGGGAAACTGTGGATTTCCGTTGGAACCACACAAAGTCAAACTTTTTGGAAGAGAGAGGAGTCCACAGCAACCGGTAAAGCAACAAACACGAACGCAAATGTGTAAGTTGTGTATAGAGAATAGTGCAACAAGCATCCGTTTTTGTTCATCCGTACTCCGCAAAAGGCGCCTTGTGCACTTTGCTAAGAGACACGTGCAATGACGGCCGGCACAAGGTGCAAGGATTTTGCCAACTATGGATAATCAGTGTCGACTGTTTTGTTCTTTGTTCATCCGCATTTTGCAGTTCTAAAGGGTGACGTCCGGGGCCGGGGTTTACCGGTTCGGGGGCAGTTGGGCCACCCAAAGTTGGTTGCTGTTGCCTTCCCTCTTCGCACGACATAAAAGCTTAAGAACAAACTGGGAAAAGCGAATTGGGAACCAACCCTCAAATGTTCCAATGGACTGAAGGTCACTCTTGCAGCTGGACCTGGTCCCGAAATTCGGAAGGGGTCTACGAAATTCGGAAGGGTCGCCTAGAAATTCGGAAGGGGTCGCCTCTTTGGCCCCCGTGCATTGCTGAGCAGGAGGTGATGAACAAACTCAATTCACACGCAAGGATGGGCATTCGCCGGAGGGTGACGATCATTACCGAACACCCGTGCAGATAGCACAAAACATGGCGCACAAAGCCACATTCATAGAATTAATGAACAGTTGTGGTGTTCTACTCGAAGCAAGCAAGCTTGCCAATTCCGCCGTATGTATCGGGGTCCGGAGCACGCTTCTGACAAGCGGCAAGCTATGTTTTGTTTCTGCAAAAGAACCACCAGAACAACATATGGGTCTGTTTTTTTTTGGGGACCCCCCAAAATCCTGAAAGTGTTCTCCTTCAAAGCCACCAAGAAAGGGGTACCAAGTCCAAAACAGACACCCTCCCCCACATATTTCGAGAAAGGTTTGGACATCCATCCTTCTTGAATGCTTTCCTGCTCAGCTCCTCGTTGGCCTCGGCCTTTGCCCAGCGATTTTGGACGTGAAACTTCAGAAAAGAACTAAAAGGTACCTCGAAGAAGAAAGACCTCCTCCTGAAGCCACCATTTCCCTGGGTGCAAGGCAACATGGGGAGGGCGCTTGGATTCAACGGGTCCCGGCCGTTTGGCTTCTTAGGTTTTTAGGGTTTGAGTTGGTTTGTGGGTTTCCATTTATCCACAAAAAACACAACATCAATTTTTAGCAGATCTGAAAACAGACAGCTCAGTTAAGAGGACCCCTTGTGAAACAACCCATTTGGATTTCGCTTGGCGATGGCCAATGGCCGGCGTAGACTTCGTAGACCAGCCAGCGAGTGAGGTTGCCACATACCGGTGGTCCCTGGCCACATTGGGTCTTGCAAGAGCTTTGCCGAAATAGACATGTTTGGGCAGAATTGGGTATCTTGGTGGCTCCCAGCCAGCATTTTAGCCTTTTAGTGTTTAGTGATAGTTTCCATTTAACCCACTAAAAGTTACACTTTTAGCGGGGGATCTGAGGGCACCCCAGTTATGGTTTTTCCATATTTTGCATATCAGACGAAGATGTGAGTTGCAACAAGTGCCCGAGGCGTTGCGCGTATGACGTGGCTTCGAGTTGTAACATGCTGGCCTGGATAGACTGATGACTGTTCACCTGGGCTCTGAGTGCAGATGACCAGTCCAACTACAGATAATAGATACACTCCCAACAGCTAACATGGAAGTGCACAGACGGACCCCTGCAGAAAGACAACTTTCCTCTTGGAAAGGGCCTTTTTGCACTTCCATGTTGGTAGGTGGGAGGGTAATCGGGGGGTGGCTTAGCAGGACCGAACAAACTGTGTGCAAGGTGATGTAAACAAATATCGCACACGGATGCAGGTTGCACCATGTTGCATAAAGCACACGCGGATGCTGGCCGCACCGTGTTTGATACTGTCTAGCCACCCTCTCGTATTGATAATACTAGAATTCGAGCCAATGAGATCTGGCATGCAAAAGATGCTGGCTGAAGCAAGTCATGAAGGCTACTCTTTCAGGCAGCGTGCCGTCAGAGGAACCTTCGTCTGGCTCAGACAGGTGGCAGCTAAGTTCAGTTCTTTGGATGACATGCAAGCTTTAGCCCATAATGTTGACCCAGGATCAATAAACCCGTCCCATTATTAGGGGGGTGTTCCCACCAAAAGTGGTCTGAATGCCCACTAAAAGGGGACACCCGCCAATAAAAATCAACCAGGGATTCATTCATCTAGGGCTAACATTGCTGCTTCTACCTGCAGTCTCCATGACCCTTTAAGAATAGGTCCATGACCCCATTATTTAGGGTAATGACCCAATTTTTAAGGTGTCATGGAACCCTGGTAAATAACTCATCTCGTAGATGCTTGGCTCGCTTGGGTGCGCGCCGAGGTGGTTTGCCTGGGTATGCATACTTTCATCGCCGGGACTCCTGCCAGGGTGCAAGCCTCAGCCGATTGGAACATCGTCGGGTGGAATCGAAGTCTGAGCTTCGAGATGATCAAAACAGAAGGGACCACCCGGGAAACACCATGGTTGTTGTTGGGAAACATTGTAGATTGTTGCTTATTATCATTTGGTGGAAAATCCCCACTGAACTGCTAAAATGTAAATGGTTGCTCCCCTTCCAACGTCAACCAAGACATGTTCCCGTGCTGAGCTCCCTCAAGAAGCTTCAAGCAGATCAAAAGATGATCAGAATAAATTTGTTTGACGGATCTTTTGGTTCCCCTTTTGCCAAGAAGACGTATTAGGCGCCATTGCACGCCAGGGTCTTAGCCCCAGACACAGACGAGCGCAGATGGGAAAATAGATCCCTGGTTTGGACCAGTTTGTTCTAAAGGGGACCTAGGTCCCCCAGTAGTGCCCTTTTGCACTTTTTTTGGGCCTACCAAAATAGACTACAGAAAAAAAAGGGTACCCTTATTTTAACCTCTCTACGGAGGACAGGGGACCTTGTGGTGAATCCCGTGCGAGTGCACGGGAGAGCACCAAACCAGCCTCACTTGGAGGCAAAACGCTCTTATCGTT